>PVJO010002167.1:6077-150521 GCA_004026905.1 Hystrix cristata | reverse complement strand
GAATGGGAAAATATGGAAGATGATGAATGAACCTGCTGTAAATAGGGAGGGAGGGTGCAGAGGGGAGGGGGGGAAGAGGGGGGAGAACCAAGATACATCATGTATAGGTACAGAATTAATGTAATGAATGTGACCATTGTATGTAGAATGTACCAATACATGTTCTTGGTTTAAAATAAAAAAAAAAAGCAGGCAGGACTTTAACTGAGACTCTGCAGACAAGGAATTTAAAGAAGTGAGCTTGGCATTAATTTCATACTGCTTTTCTGATTAAGGAATTTGATAGTTTTGAGTGGCAGTTAAGAGACAAAGAGCCTCGCAAAGATTTCTTACATTCTTACAAGACTTGAAGGAAATAACTGGCAGATCAGCCCTGCTGAACATCCCAATATTTCAGTTGAGAACTTTAAAGGACCTGTGCTGAAGGAATAGGGACTAATCAGAAACAGAGTATTTCGTACAAAGATTAAGAACTCATCGTTTGATTGGATGATTGGATTACAATTGCTGTGTCCTGTTTTAACTTCCTAGCAGAGGCGGCAGAAGCCTTTCCAGGCTAAGACAACACTACTTTAGAGATTCTCTACAATATTTTTACTTTGAAAATAGAATTTAAATCAAACACTATTGGTAAATCAGGAGACAAAACTAGATCGTTTAAACCAGAAGAGGGTGGGGAATAAGTACAAAACATAGTCACAGGTGATTCAATATCAGTTTGAGCAGACATAGGATCTTTAAAACAAATGTTTATATGGTGCTAGAAATAAGAAGACATGATGGCAGATTCCAGTATAGAATGTGACTACCAATGGACAAAAAATAGCATGTAAAATACAAAACTGAAATTAAAAACTCAATAGATATTCCCAGCAGAAATCCATAAAGATATGAGTATAGCTGTAGATCATCAGTAAACTGGTAATAGGGCTCAAAAGTGAACCATAAAATGATGAAAGTATGAAATAAGAGAGGTTTGAGACATAGCAAAAATAAAGTCTGTATTTTAGTCCAATGAAGTCCAAGAGAAAAATACAAAGAATGTGCCTGAAACAATATTAGAAGTGATACTACACAGAAATTATCTAAAACTAATGAAAGACACTGCTAAAAAATGAATGGAGGCATGATAAAATTTCCAAGAGTTTGTTTATATGAGTGAAAACAATTTGGGAATCTGACAGTTCCAAACTGGAAGTGCTCTGATAGTCCACGGAAGGGGTGTAAGGCAGAGGCTTTCATAGGAAGGATACGGAAATGAGCAAAAAGGGTATTTGATTGGTTATAACTGCATAGTTGCCTTATTTGGTCTATCATGCTGAAAATTTTCTATATCTTTGTAGGTGTCCTGGCTACTATGAGTTGATTGAACTTATGTTTTTCTTTTAAATAGACAGTTATAAGAAATAGCTCAAATTTTACTTAGGTTTGCAAGTCAAGCAAGATTTAGGTCACTTATGAGATTGAACTGATTTGTCCGCTCAGGGACTCTTCAAAGCCTGGTCTTCATGTTAAATTACTTTAGCAACAGGAAGCCACAGACATACCCCAAGAAGCAAAATACACATACCCACACATACACACACATGTAAGTTTAGCATGGAAAAACTGGTGAAAGAAATGTAAAGAAAAGATGTGTTAAAGCAACCATAAAAATGGAGCCATTTCCTTAAAAGAAACAAAGTGAGAATATTGAAAATAGTGGAATCTAGAAAACAACAGAATAGCATTGTCAAAGTGTTAAAAGAAAATAACTGCTAACCTAAAATTCTTTTCTAACAAAAATATACCTCAAAAAAATATTTCCAACAATGAAAAGCAGAAAAAAATCACAGCATCAGCTCTACAATCAACAGAATGTCGATGATGTAAAGAAAAATATTCCAGATGAGTCAGGGAAATGTAGAAAGGAATGAAGAGAAAAAAGGAAATCTAAGTAAATATTGAATGTTTTAAAATACTAATTGAGTACAAAAATTATAGGCACATAACATTAAAATACGTGAGAATAAATCTAGGGTACTTACATTAACAGAGAAGTGGTAAAAGTACTGATTTCCATGAGTACTATATTACTATAATCTTCCATTTTAATAAATCATTATGTGCAGATGACATGAATGTGTGTATAAAATAAAAAATGAACAAGTAATTTATAATATTATATAAATTTTGTAAGATTGTTTTATGCAAATGTTAATCTTATTTCTTTAGATAAACAACAAGTAGTAAATTAAACTTCTACCTATAACATTTCCAAAATATCAAAAGTTTCAATATCAGAAATAAGTCTGATAGAAGATGTTATCTCTTCATAGAAAAGTAAAAACATGGCTGTGAAATTTTCTTAAAAACATAAATAAGTAAAAACAAAAACAAAAAATAAATCAGTAAGTGGATGAATGTTATGTCCATAAATTGGAAGGCTCAATATTGTTAAAAGTTTCAATTGCCCCAAATGGAATTATAAATGCAAAGGAATGTCGATCAAAATCCTAGCCTGAAGCAACAAGACATGTCATGTACAGGTACAAATCCCCTATGATGAATGTCATCACTATGTACATCTAAAATGTACCATTAAAATAAAATTTAAAATCCTAGCCTCGGTGTTTGGCGAAACTTACAAGTTGACTCTAGAATTTATTTTTTAAGAATGCTGAAGAGGAAAACATCCAGTCCACCCCTGAAAAATAATAATATTGGAAAACTTGCAATATCAGATATCAAGATACATGATCAAATCAAAGTGTAATAAAATCACAATAATGTGATAATATCACAAAGAGGATAAATAGACCAATGAAACATAATTAAAAGTTCAGAAATATATGTGGATATTTGATTTCTGATAAGTGGTGACTGTGATAAATACAAATGTCGGTCAAAAGGTATCAGACCCTAATTCCAGGAACATATGAACTTTATCTTACATGGTAAAGTCCTTGCAGATGGGATTAAAAGCATTGAGACGAGGAGATTAATAAGTACAGCGGTTATCCTGGCATGCTGTAAAAACCATCCCAAGTGTCTTCCTAAGAGGGTGGCAAAGGCGGGGCTGGGGAGATGCTGGCCCAAGGTCACGAGATCTCCCTTGGATAAGAAGAACAAACTCGAGAGATCTACTGTGCAACAGGATGACTGTAGAAGTCACATTCTTGAAAACTGCCAGAAGAGAAGATTTTAAGTGTTCTCATCACACAAAACATTTATATTTACGTGAAGGGGTGCATGGGAATTATCTTGCTTTAGCTATTTTACAGTATATGCATATTTCAAAAAAAAATCATGCTGCACCAGATAAACACATACAATTTTTGGCATTTTAAAATAAATGAATAAATTCAATGTTTAAATGAAAAATAAATAAATGCAAAGGGAAAGGGAACTGCACAGGCAGAGAAGGTGATATAAAGGCGGAAGCAGAGACCCGATGACGTGCTCCAGGTCTGAGTGCTGGCAGCCACAGGAAGCTGGAAGAAGCAGAGAACACGAAGCCTCTGGGGAGAGCAGAGCCCCGAGAACATCTCACCTCCGCTCAGCGATACTAGTCATGAACTTTGGGCCTCTAGAACTGTGATAAATTTCTGCTCCCTTAAATCACCGGAGTTTACAGCAGCCACAGGAAACAGAGCACCCCCGTGGAGCACCAGGGAAGAATGGTCTTTTCTGTTCACGGAGCTGGTGGATGGACGGCCAGATGGAAAACCATAAACCTGAGTCTCAACTTCCTGCGTAGGTATTAATTTGAGAGGTATCAAAACACTAATTGTAAATTATTTATAATGAGCACCAAAAAGATGACTTAGGGGAACATATTCATGAACTTGGGGAGAACTAAGATTTCTTAAATTGAATTTAAGTGGCACTAATCATAGAAAAAAAGAAGAAGTTGGGCTAAACTAATGTTAAGAACTTTTACTGAGCTAAGCATGGTGGTACTTAGGTTGAATCCTAGTATTTGAAGCCAGCCTGGATCACGACACCCTGTCTCAAAAATCCACTGCGGAAGTGAGGGAGAACTTCTATTTATCAACAGATTTCTTTGAGAATGAAATTGGAGGCCACACCGAGATGAAGATATCAAATATATATTCCTCCAAGAGATTTCTATCCAGAAACTATTTTTAAACAGCTGCAAATAAATACAAGAAAGACTGCCAACTGAAAAGAACAATTAGATGACAGAGATGAGCAGGCACTTTACAAGACAGAATATGTCATTATTCAGCAGAGAAATGAATATTAAAACCATAATGAAATGCATCACGTCACTGCATACCCACAGGAATAACTGGAATTAAAAATATTGATCAGAATCAGTGTTGATGAGGAAATAAAGAAATCGTAAATTTTATATACTTCTAGTGGGAATGTAAATTTGCACAGCCAATGTGTGAAATCATCTCCTAAAGTTCAACATATTCATACTTTACTACCCAGGAATTTCTCTCAAATATATGCCTAGTGGGTATGTGTGCATGCCTATAAAAAGATATATCTTTGAGTGTTCATATTGGTGTTATTTATAGTATTCAAAAACTGAAACCAACCTAAATGTTCATTACCAGTAGAATGGATAAATACATTATAATATTTTGATAAAAAGGAGTATTTACTGCTATGAAAATGAACTAGTTCTACAGGCAGCAAAATAGATCTAGAATAGAATGTTGGGTAAATCGACCTAGATATAAAATAATACGTACCGTGCGATTCTTTTTGCTTATATTCCCAGGCTGGGAGTGCGCTCGGTGCTCTGATGCACATATGCTTAACATGTGCAAGGCTTTGGGTTCAGGCCCCAGCAACAAAGGAAAAGGATCCAAGGCAGGCGAAGCGAACCCGTTGTGTTCAGAGTCATGGCAGTAGTTTGCCCTGAGAAGGAGAGAAGGACGTTGCTGTTGAAGGGTATAGACACGGTTTTGAGTCCTGGCAATATTCTTCTACCTGATCTGAGTGCTGATCACATTATTGACACGATTCATCATTCTGTATGCTGCTCATTTGCATACTTTTCTCCTGTGCTTGCTACATTTTAATAAATTTTTTTTAAAAATAAGAAAAATGAGTAGCTATAAAGGATGAAGCAAAACCACGAGTTATCTGACAAGTGAAAAAGAAAGCCTTTGTCCTCTTTTTCCTTCCATACATAAAAATTAATTTAAGAGGGACCACAGATTTCAACGTGAGATCCATACAAAACGCTCTGGAAGAAAACATGGATAAATATTTTTGCAACTCTGGATGGGCAGATATTTCTTGGCTGTGACACCAAGAAAACTAACGGTGTGAATTAGGTTTCTGTTACTGGCAAATACCTGAGATAAATCAGCTTATAAGGCTTATCTTGGCTCACAGTTTGGGGGGTTCAGGCTAGGCCCGAATGGATGGTCCTGTTCAGGTCCTGCGGCCTGGGCCGGTGGTGATGGCGACACAGCACACCCAGCGGGAGCACACGGTGGGAGGAGCCGCTCTCCTCGTAGCAGCTGGGACGCTGAGAGAGAGAGGAGGGGGCCAGCACCCTTTCGAGGGCACAGCCCCGGGACCTGCTCCCTTCCACGAGGCCCCACTTCCTAAAGGTTCCACCACCTCTCAGAGCCGCAGGCTGGGGACCAGCCTTCAGGGAACGTGTGTGCACACCACAGCACTAATCACGAAAGGAAAGAGAGGATAAAATCTCAGACGAAGCTTTTGCTTGAAGATTCAAACGGTCTATTTACGTGTTACCTGAAGTATATACGTACATAATGACTTCCGCTCTATTTCAGAAGGGTTGTTACATACCAGTGTATTTTCTGAAGTGGTCTGAGCAAGGCAGCCTGGTTCAACACAGCCATTGAAATGGGGCCCACTCGCGGCAGTCGTAATGTGGGTGAGATTCCCAAGGTCCCAGCAGTGGCTTTTCGCGGCCCTTGGAATGAATACTCAAGCTCCCCCGTGGCTTCCTTCAGACTCCAGCTCCCGAGAGTAACGGCGCATGTTCTGTCTGCAGTCACAGCTCCTTCCACTCCTTCTCACTGCGACGAAACTTCCGGCCCAGCCCGCAGCAGTGGTGCCCCTATCATCCCAGCACTTTGGGAGGCGGCGGCAAGAGGATCCCAAATTCCAGCCCTGCTTGGACAACTTAGCAAGGCCCGGTGTTAAAATAGAAAAAGGGCTGGGGACGTAGCTCAGTGTGAAGGCACCAGGTTCAGTCCTCAGTACCACAAACAGACAAACACACACACACACAAAAGACAAAACAAAAACAAAGCTTCCAGTCCCTCCATCAAGCCACGCGCCGCTTTCTCTATCACAGCACTTTTCAATCTCAGCGCCTTTGCTATCTGGGCCTGAATAATTTTTTGCTTTTGGGAGATCACGGGATCTTTAGCAGGGTCCTTGGCTTGTCCTTGCTGGATGCCAGGAGCAAACGCCGTTCCTGCCCCACATTGTAACAGCCCATACTGTCTGGGGGGCTAAAGAAGATGTGGTTTTTCTATACAATGGAGCATTACTCCGTCATAAAAAGGATACACTTGAGACATTTCTAGGGAATTGGATGCACCTTGAGAACATACTCTTAAGTGAAATAAATCAGACACACATGAGTACATACCAAATTGTTTTTCTGATATGAGAAACCATAAGTGTAAATAAGGACAAAAAGGTGTAATGGATACTATGTAAAAGAAAGATAATGTTCAATAGGGAGGAGAATTAGAAAGGGAGAAGGGGGAAAAGAAGGAAGGGGAAAAGTAAAGAAAGGGAAAAAGGAAAGAAAGGAGAAAGGGGAAAATGTAAATAAACCTGTTGTAGATAAGGAGGGGAGGGGGAATGGAAGAGAGGGGTGCGGGGGGACAAAGATATATCATGTACAGGTACAAATTAACTATGATGAATGCGGTCATTATGTATGCAACGTTCCAATACATGTTCTTGGTAAATAAAATTTTTTAAAAATTGCCCAATGTTCCCTGAGGGACAGAATCGCCCCCATTTGGAAACCATTATCCATCAAGAACGCATTTACCCATTTGCTTGGCCAGCTAAATACGGCTTCGGCCCAGAAGTCACCACTGTACCCCAAGTGCCAATTTCAGGGCTATGTGTCAAATAGTGACACAATGGCAGCCTCAGCCCCGGGCCAGTGTGTGTGTGTGTGGGGGGGGAGCAATGCAAAAGCGGACCATGTGGGCGAAGCAGTAGCAGCGGCTGGATGGGCCAGAGCTGTGTAAAGAAGGAGGGTGGCTTTTCGGTTCCAGAAATGACAGGGTTAAACGTGTTTACTGATGGGGATGGGACTGTGGTAGTAAAGGAAGAGTAGGGGGGGTAGAGCAAGGCGCTGGGCTTTGAAGTGAAAGGTGAGATTCCGGAGAGCAGGCCGAGCGTGGTCAGGAGCAGCTGCAGGTGGAGACGGGATGCGAACAGATGCTGCAGAGGCCCTTGTCTGCGGCTCTTCAGCATTTCTGGTGAACTCACAAACTCCCACTCTTCTACCCCAACTCACACACACTCATACATTCACACACACACACACACACACACACACACACACTCACACACGTTTCCTCTACTTTCAAAATCAGGCAAACACGGCTGCTGGAAGAAATCTAACTTCTAAATGGCTTGGGGGCAAGTAGGAAGGTGGAGAGCGCAGGGCGAGCATGCGAACAGCTGCGGCCCAGAAGTCGCCTTCGAAGCCAGCTCTCCAGCTCTCGCCGAAGCCGGCCGAGCTCAGTGAGCACTTTACTCTGGACCGCTAGCGCCATCTAGTGGTTGAGTCTAGTGGTTGAGTCTAGTGGTTGAGCGAACCCGGAGCCTCGCCCGCTGTGAGGACCAAAGCGGGCAGAGGCCGTCCGTGGGGAGACAGGCAGCAGAGTGGGTGGGAGTGCTTGGAAACACGGGCAGGAGTTGCTCTCCTGGGACCAGGGTTCCCATGTCTGGCTTGGCACGGGGCGCACTGCCCACGAGCAGCGCCCCTCTCCTGGGAAGCTTCTCAGGGCCGTGCCCCACGGTCCTCCCAGGTTCCAGCCCCTTCTGTTTGCCTCATCAGAAGATCCCTCAAGCATGGCCTTGTCCCTTGCTGATGGCTTTCTTCTGGTTATTAGCAGTCTTTATTACCACCGCTTGGATATATTATTTCTTATTTAGAAACCCAACAAGCTTTTAATTAGAGAAGCAACAGGAAGAGATATTAAGCTATATTAATGCATTTGAAAACCCAGCACAGCTAAAAGAAAGATAATCTCATAGATAACTGTTGAAAATTACAAGAACAGCTTCCAGTAAATAACTAAATGGAAAATCCCAGAGAGGGTCAATTGTTGTTGGTTAATATTTGTAGTAAAGCGCAGCACTTAATAACACTGCTGTTTCTTATCCTTATGGGAAGTAAATAACAAGAATTGGGATTTTCACTTTAGATCCTATTTCTGGTAGATTAAATGTAAAAGGTAGAATTTATCCTACAATAGTGTTTATTTATATAAAATACAGTTTAAATTACATAAAATAAAATAGACTTAACTTTTAGCTATTGTTATTGCTGTTATTGTTATTATTGGTTGAACTCGAATTTAGAGATCTTCCCTAATAAGCCTAACACAGATATATTCAAAGCTACTTACAGCAATTCAAAGCTACTTTCAAGATTTTTTAACTTTTAAAAAAAAAACTTTATTGGTATATAATCCCCATACACCAATTCAGTCAGTTAAAGTTTACAATTCAATGCTACTTGTCTGTATATTCATACATACAAGGGATGATGAAAAACTATGGCAAATGTTTAAAAAACCTTGTTATTATGAAAGACATGTTGCCAAGAACAATAGGATAAGCATATTTGAAGCAATGGGTAGTGTTTCGAGTATCTTGAGATAGATTGATGGCAATGTCTTTTCCTATATAAATTGTTTTTTAAATTTTTTGATGCTGAGGACCACACACAGGGCTTCACACTTGCTAGGCTATTGCTCAGTCGCTGAGCTAAACTCCCAACACTGTAATAAAATTAATGTTAGCCATGTTTTTATCATCCCTTATACTTGCAACAACCAGCACAGTCAATTTTAGAACGTTTTCTTCACCACAAAAAAAAAAAAACAACTACACAACTGTAAGCTATCCTCACTCCCTCTGTCCTCCTTAGCCCTAAGTAACCACTAATCTACTTTCTGTCTTGGTGAATTTCTCTGTTCTGGGCATTTCCTAAGAAGAGAATCATATATATGGTCTTGTGTAACCGACATTTTAAATTTAACATGTCCTCAAGGTGCATCCATGTTTTAGCTTCCACTATTACGTCATTCTTTTTCCTTATCCAATAACATTCTATTATAAGATACCCCATATTTGCTTATCTATTTGTCATTTGTGAGTACTAGGGTTGTTTCCACCTTCTGGTTAATATGAATAAAGCTGCTTAGAACACTCATGTGCTTCCTTCCTAATACAGACATTTACAACAATATAGACATTCTCATCTAAGCAGGACTTTAGAGGCATCCTGTAAGTTTGGGGCACACTGGTCTTCATTTCATTCATCTCACAGTAGTTTTTAACTTATCTTTTGATTTCTTCTTTGACCCATTGCTTACTTGGAAGAATTTCCACATACCTATGAATTTCTCGGTTTGTTCCTACTATTGATTTCTGATTTCTTTCATTGGCCAAAGAGCACACTTTGTGTTGTCCCTGCCCTTCTTAATTTATTGAGATTTGCCTTGTGGCCTGGCGCCTGATCAGTCTGCCCTGGAGAAGGTTTTGTGTGTACCAGAGATGAATGGGTGACCTGTCCTGCGGATGAGAGGGGAAGGCTGCACCATGAGCAGCCTCTGACCACCAAATGAGGACAACTAGGGAACACTCAGGAGGTACCCGCAGCACTGAAGGCGCCGGTCCAGGGGAATGTCCCTGCATATCCAGCCCATGTCACAAATCCCAGTACCACCATCAGAAATAGAGCCCTAGAGGATCAGATGCTTAAAGAAATCCTCCAGCACATGTTGATAAGACAGACCCAGCTGAACAGCATCAGCATTTAACTCCCACTGGAATTGGGAAGTTACTTTTAACCCAACTTTGTGGTGAATGAATTTAGGCAAGTAGTGATTTTTTTCTTTTTTTCAAAAGACTTCATTGCTTTTCAAGGAAGGAAAAGAATCAGCTGCTAAGCTCCACTTTGGAAATTTGAGGGGGCGGGATTTTTGATCATCAGGACAATTGGGGTTAGATGTGACTGGTGTTTAATGAGTAGGCAGCAGGGACAGGAACCATCCCGCAATATACAGGACAGGTCCACACTATGAAGACATGTCCTGCATCCTGTTAACTTTCTAACATTCTAACAGACCTTCCTGTAGGCAGAAACATGTAGGGGGTTACTTAAAACTGGGCCAAGTGCAGGTTTACACTTAAGCCTAAACCAAGAATTGCAACTCCTGCTTACACTTAGACACAAAGTGCTTGGGGCACAGTTTCAAAATATGTTGCTGCCTTACAACTGAATGGGGAGTAAACTCTCGTCGAAGACTTTTCTGAGATTTGCTTATATTTTCAGGTCATCATGCTGGTGAAAACGGCACTGCTAGTAGTGTTTCAGTCACTAACGAATCTGGAAGAGTCTGTATTTTTGCCTGTCGTACTGAGGTGATGAGATGTGTAGGGTCAAGCATCTACTTCTTATGTCTTCGAGTGCTGCCAAGGAAAACTACTTTCTCATTGAATATATATTATTATAATGTGATGGCTCCTGCTTTCTCCTTTATGTTACAGGTAGACCACTATACTGTCTTTTATACACAGGAACATAAACCCTATCAATTTCATCTTAGGAGAGTGTACTAGTTCACTTTCTGTTGCTATAAGAAAATTCATGAGCTTGGGTCATTTATAAGAAAAAAAGGCTTACTTAGTTCAGTATTTTGTTATTAGTACATGTGTGTAGTATAATAACGTTTACATTCCTTGTAGGGAGCTGGTGCATGTACCTAATAAATCCTAATTCTTTATTTCATCTCCCCCGCTCATCTCTTCATCCCCTTCCTTTTTGTGTGCATGTTTGCAGTACATAATGTTTACATTCGGGGGGGGGGAGTTATAGCATACATAATACTTCTCGATTCCTTTTTCTGTCCCCTTTCCCTTCCTTCTATCTTTTGAACCCCTTCACTTTTGAGAATGATCACTCTCCCTACTTCCTGTTAGCTATCTTTCTGCTCTTTACTTACACTTGCTCTTTATTTATACTTTGGGTTTCTCACACTCATGGTTTTGGAGGGTGAAAACCCACACGGTATTGAGCTGGCTTTGGTGAGGGCCTCTGGCTGCATCATAGCATGGCAAGTGACGTCATGGAGGGAGTGCCCATGAGAGGGAGGGAACACTGTCATGTCAATGACAACACAAGAAGCCAGAGAGAGTGGGGAGAAGCCAATGTTGTTCTTTTATAACCACCATCTCATGGGCACTAACTGTGGTTCCCTGAGAACTGCATTAATCTCTTCCAAAGGCTGTCCCCCTAGTGATGTCCTAATGGACTCTACCTCTGAAAGTTTCCACCACTGGGAACCAAACACCCAGCACATGAAGCCTGCAGGACAAATTGTATCCAAACCACAGCAGAGAGTAAAATGGTGCATCAGTCAGGATGAGCCGTGAGGCAGAAATGTTACAACAACTCTGTAATTTAAAACAAAATGATTCATTTGCCATTTCTACTTCTTCATCTGAAAAGTGTCTCTTCATTTCAGCTACGCATTTTTGTATTGGGTCTTTAAATTTGGGGAAGTCTGATTTTTTTGAGTTCTTTGTAAAGTCTAGATATCAATCCCTTGTCAGACAGCTGGCAAAATTTTTTTCCCATTCTGTGGGTTGTCTCTTCACTCTGTTGGTGGTTTCCTTTGCTCTGAAAAAGTTTTATAATAAGATGAGATCCCAGTTGTTGATTTTTTTGTGCTATTTCCTGGGCAGTTGGGTTTTTCTTCACAAAATTTTTGCCTACCCCTATGTCTTTAAGAGGTCTCCTTACTCTATCTTCCAGTAGGTTTAGTTTTTCAGTTTTAATATTTAGATCTTTGATCCATTTTGATTTTAGCTTAGTGCTTGGTGGAAGACATGGGTCTAGTTTTAATCTTCAGCATGTAGAAAGTCACTTTTTCTAGCACCATTTATTAAAGAGGCTGTCTTTCTTCCAGGGAGGGTTTTTGGCCCCTTTGTCAAAAATAAAGTGGTTGAGAGTGTTTGGACTTGTTTCTGCAGGCTTGTTTCTGCACCTTCTAATCTGTTCCATTGATCCCCAAGTCTGCGTTTTTTTCCCAGTACCATGCTGTTTTTATCACAGTAGCTTTGTAATATAATTTCACATCAGGGATTGTGATGCCCCCTGCTTTGCCTTTGTGGTCCAGAATTGCTTTCGCTATTCTAGGTTTCTTCTGGTTCCAAATGAATTTTAGGATTGTTTTCTCTAATTCTGTGAAAACACATGAAAAAATGTTCATCATCACTAATCATTCAAGAGACACAAATTAAAAGAATGCTGAGATTCCATTTCACTCTAGAAAAAATGGCTACTATCAAGAAATCAGCCAACAGTAAATGCTGGCGGGGCTGTGTGGAAAACAGAATCTTTCTCCACTGTTGGTGGGAATGTAGACTGGTGCAACCACTAGGGAAATCAGTGTGGAGATTCCTCAAAAAACTAGGACTAGAGGTTCCATTTGACCCAGCTATTCCCCTTCTTGGTATCTTCCCAAAAGAATTTAAAGCATCATACCGCAGTGATACATGCACACTCATGTTTATAACGGCACAGTTTGTAATAGCTAAATCTTGGAAACAGCTCAAATGCCCATCAACTGATGAACGGATAAAGAAGATGTGTGTTTTTTTATACAATGGAGTACTACTGTGCCATAAAGAATGATAAGCTAGAGGTATTTCTAGGTAAATGGATGCACCTTGAGACCACACTCTTAAGTGAAGAAAATCCGACACACATGTTTAAATACCTCATTGTTTCTCTGGTGTGACAAACTGAAAGTGTAAATAAAGACTAAAATGTATTATATTGGAAAAGGGAAGAAATTGTTCAGATGGAAGGGGAATAAGAGAGGAGGGGGGAAAGGAAGGGAAGGACAAGAAAAACAGAATAGAAGGAGAAAAAATGGAAACAAAGCTTTTGTAAATAAGAAAGGGAAGAGGGGGCGAAGGAAGGGGAAGGGAATGGGGAAAAAAGAAGCAGCAATATATAGCATGTACAGGTACAAATTCCTTGTGATGAATGAGATCATTATGTACATCTAAAATGTGCCACAATAATAAAATTTTTTAAAAATGGCTCAAATCAAATGTGACATTGTTCTTGGCTGCTCCAGCAGAGGGAGCTAGAACACGACAAATTTCACAGAGGCTCTTCACTGTTTGAAGGGCAAAGTAGCGGGGCTCACTACTGCCCACTCCCAGTTCCGCACCTGTGCATGTCATGTGGCCGAACTTCAAGGACCCCGGGTGAATGCCATCCAACTCTGTCCTTAAAAAGAGAAAGAACTGAATATTTGGAAAAGCCCTAATGGCAACCCAGAGGTTTTGTTTGTTTGTTTGTTTGTTTGTTTGTTTGTTTGTTTGTTTTTAAGGAAGGTTGAATTTCCTAGAAGTGTTACTCCTGCATTGGAATATTCTATCCACACAGATCAGGAATGACTGGCTCTAAGTCGCTGTGGGAGGCTTTGTGTGGGAGGCAAGAGGGCGGGGGGATGCCATTTGGTCACAGGAACAGAGGAGGCCTTTCCAGAGTGGACTGCGAGGGAGCGGCCTCTTGGTCCATTCAGGCCGTTTTAACAGAACCCTAGCGAATGAGCATACACAAAGGGTCGTCCTCTCCCTGTGTCTTCCCATGGTGGAAGAAGTGAGGCAGCTCTCTGCCTCTGGCTTCTTTTTAAGGGTGCTCTAATGGTTTCTATCTAGATGTCCCCCCAAAGCCTCATGGGGGGGAGATTTGAGAAGAAGATTGGATGATGAGAGTATAACAGATATCAGTGGATTAACCCACTGAAGAGTTTATAGCTAAATGTGATTTGGGAGGTGAAGCCTGGTTGGAGGAGCTGAGCCACTGGCCTCTTCCTTGGTCTCCCTCTGCTTCCTGTCTGCTATGCCGTAAGCAGTTCACCCCTGCAGCCCCTCTGCCGTGCTGCCCTGCCTTGGAGCCAGATGACTATGGACTGAAACCTCTACAAACTGGGAGCCAAAATAAACCTGTCCTTCTTACAGTTGTAGGTATCGGGTATTGTGTTCCAACAACAAGAAAGTAACTAAAACAGGTGCTAATCCCATGCATAATGGCTCCTCCTTCATGACCTGACCACCTCCCAAAGGCTCCACCCCTAACACCATCACCCTGAGGGTTGGTTTCAACATATAGACTGGATAGGGATACAAACACTACGTCCGCTGCAGCGGGAGAGCTGGAGAATGAAATCTCTAGTGCCTACTGTGTCCAGGCGGGGCCAGGCACTTGGTTAGGATTCCCGCGTGGAAGCCGTTTGCCTGAGTGGGACCCTTTGGGGCTCCCACACAGGTCTACCATCCCCAAAGCCCAGGGGCTTCCTTCAGTGACACCAGCAGCCTCTGAGCTGGGGACAGGCTGAGCAGAGGCACTGTGGCTAGAAAGGATGGGCGTCGAGTGGGATGGAGAAAGGTTTCTGTCTGGCATTGGGAATCGTGAGCAGTAGGAGAAAGCAGGCAACATACAGGGCCCTGGAATTCACTTATTTCCAAAATCCTCACTGGCTAACTCCTGTGCCACGGGAGTTGGTCGTGCCCATGTGTCATAACAAGATAAATAAAATACACCTGTCCAGAGAGCTTACAAGGCAGAAAGATTCCAGCTGTAGAGCTGCAGGTGTAGGAGGGTACACTGAATTGGCGGACAGTGAAGCTCCTGGACACGGGCCTGAGAATGGAATTGGCAACCCTGCAGGACAAGTGGACTGCGGGCTCGCAGAAAAGCCCACGTCCACTGCCCCAGGCACAGCCATGTGCTGCCTCCAAGCTGCCTCCAGGGTCCCTGGTCCTTTCTACAGCTTAGTGCAATACTCTGATGCTTTTTCCCCATCTAAGCAGAAAGCCTGGGGAGTGTTCCAAAACCCCAAACACGGGCTTTAGAAGGGTCTGAAAAAAAAGCGTTTGGTGTCAGTACCGTGGTTCAAAATGAGTGCAAAGAAACACAGTAGAAGCTGACCTTGACCGAAACCATTGCCACTGGAGGTAGACAGTTCCAACGGCAGGGAGAAAGGTTGAGCTAAGTCCTCCGATTGCCCAAGGGCGAGGTTTTGGAGGTTGTAAGGAAGAAGGCTGATGACACTGATTTGTCACACATGTTTTATTTTTACTACAGAATCTATGCGAATCCGTCACGTTATCCACCATTTGTTTTCCGGTTTCTTTCCCTCTTCACTCGATTACAAGAAGACTTTATCACATTTGCTATGTCCCCAAGGCCTGGAGTAGCACCCTGTTCACTGAAGGCACTCAGTCAAGGAGTGTTCGTGAGGAAAGACTATTTCTTAACATGCCTGAGTCTAACCTGACTTTGACAGCAAGTCTTCCGTGACCCTGAACCTGCACGCCATCTTTTCCGGGCCTTCCTGGCGGCACATGCTTTTGTCTGGGTTCCCAGCACCAGCGCCCTGACATGGAGATTCTTGAGCGAGTCTCTTACAGAGGGAGGCACTGAAAGGGATGGAGGAAAGCAGGGAGGGTAGAACAGGGAACTAGGCTGAGATTTCTAAGCACAGCCGGCCACATCCTGACCCTTCACGGAGCACCGATGTGCACTGAAATACAGAGGTCACACCTCCTGGAGACAGGAGGTGGGGTGACCCTACATCCACCAGTCACTGGCTATAGCGTGCGCAGGATGGGATGGAGGTGGGAGGGTGACCAGACTGGTGATGTTACTTCTCAGGCATCGGTCAGCACTTGTTGGAAAGGAGGGAGTAAGCAGAAGCCATAGCAGCCTACACCTGCAACAGCCATACTGGTAAAGGAATCAGGTGGGCGCCGATAGCATCTGTTAGGGCACATTTCCCTATTTGCCTTCTTTCAGATTGCAATCTTCCCTCAGCATCTGCAGATCCACGGGGCGCTGCTTCCAGCTCCCTCAAGGACAACAAATGCTGCAGAAGTTCGGGACATTTATATAACCTGCTACCTTTATTGTATAGCACTTGTATATAACCTCCACCTCCTGTATACTTTGTGTCTTTGTTTGCTTGCTTGCTTTTGCAATGCTGAGTATCAAACTCAGAGCCTCGCTCGTGGTAAGCAAGCGCTTCACCACTGACCTGGATCCCCAGCACCTGTATGTTTTAAACCATTTCTGAATGACTTATAATACTTAATACAATTCTATGCAAATAGTTGTTGTACCAAATATAACATTATCACTAGTGTATCATTAGTTGTTATGCCAAGACTAATGATACAAAAACCCTGTATGTGTTCAGTACTGATACAATGTTTGCAGAATATTTTCCACCCAAATTTGGCTGAATCCACAGACACCGAGTTCACGGGTATGGAGGGCCAACCGTATTTATTAGCACCCTTACAAATAATCAAACGTGAAAATTCTCAGCCACATATTCACTTCCTAAATGACACCAAAGACACGGTTCTTATATTTGTGTGGTTTCCAGAAAGAAATTTTCTATGCAGTCAGTCAAAAATACAAATGTGTGCTTTATGAGCAGGCAATGTAGAGGGTTAACTACCGCAGAAGCCTCTGTAGGACACGTTCTTTCTACAAGCAACTTAAGATATAAGTATCTACTCCAGGTGCTAATTATAGTAAATATTTTAGCTTGTTCTTGCTCCTCATTATCTCGTTTATGAGTCATTGTGTGGAAACAAGCCTGCCGGCTGGGAAGAGCTGCCTCAGCTCTCAGGAGGGAACGTGGAGTGGCTCATGTCATCAACCGAAAGGCCAGCAGATGGCAGTGCAGACCCAGGCACCGATTTAGCTAGGAAGACTCAAGGGAGGAATTGGCTCTCTCTCCTCTCCAGGGGATCCTAAGGCTGCTGCCTCACCTGCTTGCCCTCCAGCTTCAATGACTGTGGAATTCAAAGGAATAATTGAATAATGAGGCAGGACCCTCCCCAGGCAGAGCCCAATCAGCCATCCTCTGTACCCATCCTGCAGGCTTCCATGTTTGTGGCCCTGGAGAACAAGGGCCTTGGTGCCACTAGGACGTCCTGTACAGCCTGGGGGCGTGCAGACTCCCCAGAATGGCGTGTAAAGCTGAGGAGAGGGGTATTCTGAGCCCAGGGCAGCTGTGAGGATACCCAAGGGCAGTGTTCTCTTAAACTCCCCAAAAGGTACCATCACTGCATCCTCAGCCCATTCCTTTCCCTTTACAGCCTCCACCTGGAGGAAGCCTTGCTCCAGGAAAAGTCTTTCTTGGAGGCAAATAAGGACTGGGAAATGATGACTCCCTTTCCAGGCAGGGGACTTCCTACCACCACTCCCTCAATTCCAGGCCTGGTTCTGAGATCTAGAATGGCCCACTCTTTCCTCCAGGCCTGGTTCTGAGATCTAGAATGGCCCACTGTTTCCTCCAGGCCTGGTTCTGAGGTCTAGAATGGCCCACTCTTTCCTCCAGGAGTGGGGATTCTCCTGTGCTTTCCAGGAGAAATTGCATGGCTCGCAGCTGATCTGAGAGGCAAGAGAAGGCTCCCCGGGGAGCCACTGCCTCCAAGCCGGCTGCAGTTCTTCCCCACTGGCCATCCCTGTGGCCTGGCTGTCAGCTCTGGAGCCCCCCAGGCAGGTTGGGATGAGGTCTCGACTCAGGGGAGGGGTTTCCATGGCTCCTAAATGTGCTGGGGCCTGTCCTTGACTGTCACAATAAACGAGACGCTGAAATACCAACCGCCTTTCAAAACAGCTGCCTGTAGTGCCATCAGGTGACTTTGAGATCTGGCGCCCCTGGGGAGGCCACAAGACTCCTGCACTCTTAGTGGTGATGGCACTCTGGTTCCTACCAGCACGAGACCCTTCAAGGTGAGCCAGGGATGGCTTGGGACAGAGCCGCCCTCCTCCCAGACAGCCATGAGCATCTGTCCCACTCTTCACAAACCACTGGCTGCCCTTCATCCAGATGATCACTGCCTCCTTAGAGTCCTTCTTGGCTTCTGTGTCACTGTGGTACCCTCCTCTGTCAATGTCCTGGGCTTCTGTTGTCACCTAGCTTCTCGGTCACTACCTCAGTGGTCTCTACATCATGCCAATGAGGGGCTCCTGGGGAGATCGGGAGGTGTCTGTTTGGATTTGAAGTCCCCTGAAACCTATGTGCTAAAGGCTTGGTTGCCAGCTGAGGGGTTTAGGGGAAGTGACTGGATCGGATCATAAGGACTCTCGCTTTGTCGAGTGGATTAAACCATTGATGAGATCATAATTTGACAGCATTGAAAGTAATGAAAATGGGTGGGGTGTTGAAGGTCATCAGCTGCACCCTTCAGCTCTGTATCTTGTCTCGCCTCCCTCTCTCTGCCTCTCTCTCCTTCCCCTCTCTCCCTTCCTGGCTTCCTTGAGGTGAGTGGCTTTGTACCTCTACAGCTTTCCACCATGCTGTTTCTGCCTCACGGCGGGCATAAAAGCAATGGAACCAAAACCTATGCAGCCATGAGCTAAAATAGACTTCTCCTCCTCTGGGCGAAGCTCACTGTGCAGCGCTGTGGAAACCTGCTCTGTACCACGGAGGATGGAGGGGCCAGGCTGCTTTCTGGGCACTGCACTTCACTGCTGCAGATGAGACAACCGTGCACTGCCCTGAGTCCCGGCAAATTTGAGTTCAACCCAGGTGAGCTCTTGGGAGCCCCCCACTTTGGCGCTGAGAATTAGAGTGCCACAAATGCCTCCTTCAGCTTTGCCAAGCTCTGTGAGCCTCTAATCCTGCTACTAAAACCCTTCAATTTGAAGTATCGGAAATGGCCTCTCCCTTCTCTGGGCTGGCCTGCTAAAAGATGCCTTCTGTCTGACGGAGCTCTTGCTTCCTCTGCACCTGTTGGGACACTGCCACCCACTTGTGGCTCGGGCCCAGGGCCCGCCTGCCACTCTCTTTTCCTCAAGCAGGGCAGCTTCTATTGGCTCTGACCCCAGATACCCCAGATCCGACCAGTCCTCATTCCCTCCACTGCTCCAGCTCTACCCTGAGACCTTCCTTTTATCTGAAATTTCCCCCAGCACATTAGGGTTGACTGGATTTTTGTTTTGTTTTTTTCTTTTTCCTTCAGTACTGGGGATCAAACTCAGGGGTATTCTACCACCAAAATATACCTCCAGACATTCTAATTTTTTATTTTGAGACAGGGTCTCACTAAGTTGCCCAGACTGGATTTGAACTTGCAATTCTCCTGCCTCAGCCTCTTGAGTAGTTCAGATTACAGATGTGCGCCATTGTGCCTGGCCTCACTGTGATTTTCAATATATGAGTGGCACATCACTCTCCGGCTTAACTCTTCCAAGACTTTGCATGCACTTGGAAACTATTTCATAAATCAGAGTGGGCAGAATACATATTGAGAAGTCCCTCTTATTGCCTGCCTCTGGAATGAGACAGGGAGATGAAGAACCTGAGAACTAGCATAATGGGGACTTCAAATTCTATCTGGGATGTTTTGATTTAAGGACTATTTGTTGGTTCAGGAGTAGGCATGTGAGAATTTGTTGTATATGTCTCTATGCTTTGGTGCACTTATTTGGAAAAATTAATATTAAGAATTTCTTTTTCTATACGTGGCCCATTCAAGCAATTCTACACATCAAGCCTGAGGAAGGTCCATACGTAGACCAGCCTTCTGGTGGGGACTGAGCCAGCACATCACATGACCATGCCGCAGACCCCCTTCCGCTTTGTTACTGCCACTTGCCTGGTTTATCTTGGAGATTCCAACAGCATTCTTGAAACAGCTCGAGTTGCTTCCCTCCTAACTGCAAAGGACCATAACACCTGAAGCCTCTCAGTCCGTGCCCCTCCCCAGGGGGAGAGAGAAGCTCTCTCTGTGGGCTCCCTCTGGAGGAAAGAGGTTCTCTCTCTCAGAACCCTAGAAAAGGCCTCCCACATGACTTGCGGGCTCACCGTCTGGCCAGTCAATGCAGCCAGGGAAGCGGGTTGTGTGGGACCCACCCCTGAGGCCAGGAACGGGGCAACCCCACCCAAACCTTGTGCCTGATCCCAAAGGACCAATTTTCTTAAAAAATAGGAGATTCTTGATGGGATCAGGGGACAATGGAGGCTGGGACAGCAATGACAGATATTCATGTTATCGGCCCACTCCTGTGATCTCTTACTGAATATGTTAAATTCAGCATTTTCACCAGTACCAGGCTGATTGTCTTTTGTTTTCTCCACCTGACTGTGATGGCAAAATGATTTTGGTTATTTCTGGTGCTGGTGTCCCCTGAGAGCCCCTCCCCTTTAGTGCCCAGTAAGAAGTTTTTGCAGGGACAAGTGACAGCCATCCATCTGAGGGGTGGCTGGAATGTTTCAGAAAGAACATGACTCCTCTGAAGACTAGAACCTTGGAGGCTCCTGGGTTCTGACCCCAGATACCCCAGATCCGACCAGTCCTCATTCCCTCCACTGTCCAAGTCCTTCAGAACTAAGAACAGTCTGACTATGATGACAGACAAATAAACCAGTTCCAAGCCCCTCATTTGCTTGGACCTCAGAAATGTGTTCACAAGACTGTGTGTTTGGAAAATTTGCAAAAGCAAGATACTTTCCCTTGGCAGGTAAGTCCCTCTCTGTCCTAACTTCTTTGTCACGCCTCCTCCCATGCTGGGTAGCTCCGAACTGGCCACGAGCATTTGGGGGATCCAGCCAGGGGGACATTGTGAGAGACACTTTCAGTTTGGGCTCATGGGTTGTAATTGAGTGCTGTGCCATTGCTTCCTTATGTAGTTAGATTGTGACTGCGCATCCAGAAATACTCCTGTTATTCACTCAGAATCATGTAGAATGGTAGAGAGCCCAAAGACTACATTTTGTCACAATGGGAAAATGTTCTACAGTGCCTGGCACTCTGAGTGGTGCTGGAGAAACAAAGTTGGACTTGTGTAGAGCCGCACGCCAGCCTGTGAGTAAAAAGCTCCTGTTCATCAGGTGTGTACAATTTTAACGGGAGGATTCTGTTCTCAGTGGTGCTAGGTCCAAGCTATCAGTAATAAAACTCAGTTCGATTTACCTTGTGACTTAATATTTCAACTCTCTGTGCAGAAAACTGTATAAAAATTGCTGCCCAATAAAGAGATGATCAAAGAGTATGCAGTCAGAAAAGGGTGGCAAAACGTATCACGGAGTAATTAATCCCAATATTATATTCTTTTTGTGGATTTTTGTTATGCTATTTTCTCACTCTAAAAAAATTATTCATCTTGTATCTAATTTTGAATTTAAAATGTTGCACTTTTGTATTAAAGAATGCTCCCCGGATTGTATGAGTTTCAAGCCCCCATAAAACCCAGCTCTGCTTCTGCCCCTGCTCCTGCTCCTGTCGGCCACCGCGGGCACAGAAGGTACAGTGGGTGCCGGGTCTTGGAACTGTCTCTGGTGCTGGATCTGCAGCTCGCAGGGCTCTCTCCAGGGTACTGCACTGTGTGACTCTGGGCACTAATAAGAGAAAAATAAACTTCTGTTTTCTGTAAGCCACTTCTGGGTGGAGGGGAGTTGCTGTTACATCCCACTGACCTTGATCCTAACTGATTCACAGATGGTCCAAAGATTCAGAGAACTCAATATGGTTTGGATTCTTGAACCAACAGACGAAAGATAGTGATTTTGAGAACACACATTGATAGGCTGATTTCCTCTTGGACCTTTTTACCTCCTAATCATACAACACTGACCTGGAGGAAAAGTAAACTAAAGCTCACAACTGCTAATATCTGCTAAAACTCCCGGTCCGAGGTCCACACACAGGAGCCGGAATCCTCAGCCGCTGTCCTCAGGTAGGACCCGCCGAGCAGTGGTTTGTACAGTGATGTCTGCAGCAGCAGCAGAAGCATCTGATGACTTTTTACATATGCAAAGTGCTAAGTCCTGCCTCAGAGCTACTGGATCAGAAATGCTGGTGGTGAGTTCGGCAATCTGTGATTTCGTTCTCTGCAGTGCTGGAGCCTCAGGCAGGTGAGGCAAGTGTTCTTACTGCTGATCTATGATCTGGGTTTTAACCACCACACAGGTGGTTCTGATACAGCTAATGCTTGAGAGTCACTGGGTTTCCATGTATTATTGTTTATATTTATTATTACCATTATCCAGAATAATTATTACCAGGAATCATCACCTAGCAAGAATCAGGGTTCAAGGCATTCATTAAAGGAACTTTAGAGAAAAGAGAGCTGGAATAGTACCTCAGGATTAGGAAGTGAGTACAGAAAACAGGATTTAACTTGCATCCACTAGTTTTATCTTCACAGCTATCAAGAAATCCAATCTTCATATGGAACTCAAGACTTTAACTTCCTTCTAGTTCTTGACCCGTGGGGTTTTTTTTTTTTAATTTTTTTTGACCTGTGCTTCTTAAATGTGACTTCTAAGAATGAAGCACATGGAACCACAGTCCATCAAAAGCACATTAGTGACAATAACATTACACTACAGAAGTCTTCTCTAGGAGCAGCCAGCAGAGCCTGACACACAGGAGATTAATTTTCAGCTTCTAAGAGTAGATTCCTTTTGGAAGCAGCTCAAGGTAGCTGCTAATTGGGTCATGTGACAGAGCCTGTTAATCGCTGGAGGAAAAGCAGGTGCAACCACAGGAAGTAGAAGTGCACAGCCAACCAGCTTGGGCTAGCCCCACTAAACGCCTGGGTGCATTGGCAAGTGGCCCTTCCGACCTGTCCAGTTGTAGGGCTCACAGCAGCCTATTGGGTTAAGAGTCATTTTTCATTGCCTGAACTTCTTAAGTTCAGAGTGGCCCATCTGATTGCTTGGAGGGTGCGCTCTCTCCAATTGTGTAGACCTGAGGACTGTTTGATAGACATTTACTATTCCTAGGACTTTTTAATACACTGAAATGTTTAGACAATCTCCAGACTTGTGAGCCTGCCCTCCCTAAGGTAGAATCCCAGGAAAGTACAATTTCCAGTCTCCTCTGCAGGCAGAACATGTCACTGTGATGTTATGTGAGACTTGATTCAGAAGTGAGCAACTGGAGGAGAAGACTACATGTGGGATCTGATTTGTTGGTGAGAACGAAAGCAAAATTGTCTGCTTCTGAGATGATGGTAAACATGACATCAAGGCCCTGGCACAAAAGAGGTATCACTGGGTTGGTGGCAGCAGCAGCGGCAGCCTTTTCGCCATCTTTGTGGCATGACATATGGTTTCATGTATCTTTTCTGGCTCCTCCAGCCTTACAAGAATTCTGTGAGCTGCCTAACATCTTTTTCATGAACTCCTTTTCTGATTTATCAGCCAAAATTATCTTTGGCTAGTAACTAAACCTTATAACTGTAGCTGAGTGCTTTGACACATGCCTGTAATCCCAGTGCTCTGGGAGGTTGAGGCAAGATGATGAAAGTTCAAGCCCAGCCTGGTCACTTAGCAACACAATACCCTGTCTCAAAATAAAAATTAAAAAAGGGATTGGGATGTAGCTGAGTCTGAAGATGCTGGGTTCAATCCCTAATATCATATACACAAAAAGTTCTGACATACAAAGAGCCACTAATGTTGTGACAGTCTCCAGAGAAATGAGGGTCACCTGGCTTGGTGATCTGCCAGGGACTGATAGCTCTGAGTGTCCAACAATGTTAGAGGATGGGACTCTGGAAGCCAAGGATGTGCCTGTTGCTACCCAGGACAAAATGCACCTTGCAGGTGAGCTACTGGAGTACCTGGTGGCCACACCCATAGAATGACAGTCATGAGGTGTTAAAGACCATAGGGTAGACCATAGGGTGGACTACAGGGTGGACTATAGGGTGGACTATAGGGCGAGTTGCTCCATTTCCAGGAACTCGAGATTTCCAAGTGTTCCCAATTCCATTCCCGACACAGGAAGATCCTTCAGAAGCCAAGACTTCTCCTTTGCCTTTCCAAGTCCTTTCTCACCTCATTGGAATCCTTTCTTACACTTGTTCCTTGGAATACAAAAGGCCACAAAACCTTAGAAACAGGATTACTCTGATTGGATCCGACAGCAGACCTCATTTCTTCTGTCTCTCCTCTCCCGCCCTCCACTTTCACCAGTTTACAGCCACCAAGACAAATGATAAGACATTTATTGAGTCATCTACAGCAATTTGACATCCTTAAAATCCTGGACAAGGTTGTGAGCACAGCATTAGTGGCAGCAGCGGGGGTAGTAAGGTCTGGGGGGCTCATCTTTCTTGTGGGAGATGAAACCCAGGTGACCCAGCTCACACGAATGAGCCCGGAGCCACATCCGGGATGCCAGGGGCTGCCCCAACCACACCAGCCTGACAGGCACAAAGCCACGGAAGACAGGCAACAGACGAGACACACGTGGCTCAGCGCAGACACATCCAGGACCTGGAGCTGCAGGGAGGAGGAGGAGGAATGGGCATGCCCATTTGGGACTGTCCCAAATCCTTGAAGGAGTCTCAGGATGGTGGCATGGCAATGCTCACAGCACCCACGTGGAATTCTATCCATTCTAATCTCAAAAGCAGACTGACAAGCTGATGGAGACAGAGTTGGAACAAAGCCCATCAGAGCCCTCTGGCCGTCCCCTTACCCCCAATGCTGGTGGTTTTACAGATGGAGTAAAGGTTAATCCAGGAGGGCTCAAACCAGTTGACAAACAGCAAGGAGTCCCTTTCAGGGGGCCTTTGCCCAGGAACGAGCCCACATGTGTATTGTTTCCAAAATTCTTTAACACACTTCAGCCTCATGTTGCGTAGTTGATGCATTCATTCATGTCCTCCCATTTCTCAGATTGGGAGGCAGATGCCCTGAACTGCAGTCTCGGGGCAAGTGGCAAAGCCCGGGTTAGGGAACAGGTTTCCCCACACCATGCTGACTCCGCTACTTCTCCCGCAGTCTGGAGTCCTGACAACTTCCCACAGCCAAAATAGGTTTTCTACACGAGCAGATGTGTTAATTCTATGGATGCTGACTGTCACATGTCACATTCTGGTCCCAGGCAGGGCTGTGCACATATAGTGGGGTCATTTCCTCTCATATCTTATACCCAGATTTATGCCGGGCCCACTTGTGTTTCATTATCGGCCCAAGGAGGTGGTTTGGCCTGCAGGTCTCTAAGTTTCTCCCAGCTCTAGCATTTTGTGAGTCTCCCTAAAGATGTATGGGGGGCAAGTCAAGTTTAAACGGCAGTTCGGTGGCAAAGCAGGGCTAAGTCCAGGTCTCCAGCTCCCTTCTAGGGCTCCTCCAGCCAGTTTCCAAGTTCCCCCAGCTCAAGTAGGAGTTGGTGATGACAAAGTACTCATTGCTTTTTCTCTGGAGTGGCCCTGAAGGAGGTAAGGGTACTCAAAGATTAAAGAGAAAGCCTCTTCCAGCCTTTTTTCCCAGAAGAGAGGGGCACCTCAAGAGGCTGAGGCTTCAGTGAGTGACAGTGGGCACAGGTGAGCTTCCAGCTTTGGGCCCAGCTGGAGCTCCCTCACTCGCATGCCAAGAACTAGTGCCTCAGAACGGTTCGGAGGTGGAGCTAGAGAAGGAACTACTGTGGGCCACTGGACACGTCAAGGGGGCTCACAGTTCTGCCCAAAGAGAATGTAGTCTGCCTTCAAGTCTGTTGGCAGTCATGTGGCTCGTGGTACTGGGGCCACGACAGGGCCGAACCTCTGATATCTTGCCCTCTGACCCTCCACTGGCTCCCTGAAGCCTCAGCCTCCCTGACTATAACCCCACCTCGCTCAGGACTGGAGACTTTCCACGCATTGCCTGCTAGTCCCATGGCAGGGGACTAAATACGTCCGTATCCTGAGGAGAGGCCAGTCTCCCATGGTGGGTGAGGCCTGTCCTTTAGGATTGCATACAACAAGAACCCCACTTCCCAGGGACGATCTTCCACAGGCATGGAGTCCCAGTGTTCCACTCCTTTCCAGCCTTAGTTTTGCCAAGTGCCTCGAGCCCTCTTCACACAGCAGTTTCTTATTCTATCTTGGTCAAGGTAAATACTGCAGTCTGTCCTGGGACTCATTCCCAGTGGGTGGCTGGTGTTTAGACAGAGAATTCTAGGGCTGCACTGGGCTATATACAAATCATCTAGTCTTATTGCCCATTGTACATATTTGAAAACAGAGGGTCAAAGAAGGATTGGTTTTGCCATGCCTCAGGCAGTTCCCCCACAGCATGTGACCTTGAAAGCCAGAACCTCCTGGAACATTCAGAATACTTCAGATACCTCTGCTCGTAAGACTGACAAAAAGCATTCAGACAGAAAAACAAACCAATAGGAACCTGAACCTCTAGGAGGACTCAGGCCCAGGGCTCAGGAAATAGCTCAGGATATGGGACTCAGGGTAGACTTTGTTTTTGCTGCTTTGTGAGAATGTATCTATAAAGTCACAGTTTCTTCTTCCACAGTGAAGCAGACCTGCTGGTGGAGTGATGGCAAATGAGTGGGGTCCACAGCCAGGGGCCTGTCTGGATCTAGGGTACCGGTTGTGGTACCCACCCCACCCAGGTAGAGAGGGATGAGTCACCACATCATGTCCAAGGCACCTGTTGAAGTGTCCATGGCCTGAGCCTTCCCTCCAGGATGCCAGCTACTGTGATGTCCAAAAGGAACAGAAAGGAGTTTGGCTTCTAAGAAAGGGAAAATAAACAGCATTTCCCACCTTGCCTACACACACACACACACACACACACACACACACACACACACACAACCTTAGCTGATACCCACACTGATGCATGCTCTTCTACCTGCCTTAGTTTTCAACTGGAAGACTGCTGAAGTACAGAGTCTGGAGAAGGGACAGAAGCTACCTCACTTCACAGTAGGGAAATAGGGGCCCAAAACAGAGTCTCGTGTCCCTCGTCACAGTATTCTAAACCCAAATGGGGCAGACTCTAGGTCTCTGAATCCTCAGCAACGGCTCCTTCCAACCCATGTCTCCAATGCAAGGCGATCCGCAGATACTCGCTTGTGTAGTACATCTGGCTCCCGGTGTGGGGAGAGATGATAAGGTCATTAGGTCAGGTGCAGGGTGGAAGGGCCACTGCACACCTGTGGCCAGTCACAGTCACAACGCGTGCCTGAAAAGGAGCAGTGGGTCCTTTCTTTCCTCGGCTTCTCCAAAAACCTAGGGGCTTCACCGCCAACGACACAGTGAAGGACACACATCCTTAACCACAGCAACAGGAGCCCAGCCAGTCACTCTGCAGGCTTCTCCAGAAACACCATTCCACATCCCTGGGGCTTCTTCCTCTTTATGAAACTGAGCAAAGAAAACCCCGTCTACCGCACTCGCCAAGCACTCCTCAACAGGATCCTGAAGCAAGTTCTCAAACACACGGACACAAACAAGACCAAGAACTGAAGGAATGAACTGGGGCCCGGGGGCCCAGGGCACACTAGCACTTTCCTCTACCTTCCTGAACCAGGGTGCACCTGATCTTAAATTCTTAGGCCATGGCTGTGCCACCTGGAGCTGGCAGCCAGGATGGGAACTGGGGAGAAGCTGCTGATGGATGTGGCAGGTGTGCCATCGCCTCAGGACATCGTAGCAGCCTGCAAGGAGCCAATGACAAAGGCATTCAAGGAAGTCTCTGCAGAGGTCTCTGAGAGTTCAGTAGCTGAATCCCGGCCTGAAGACTGGCACCTGGGTCTCATCATCCATGAGGGTGGCGGCTGGGCGGACCTGGGACCAGGGACTTGAGCACATGGAGGACAAGGTGCTTCGGGACACACTGACATCGCAGGAAGGCAGCTGGTTCATTCTAGTCATGGCTTTGACTTAAGAGGAAATGGGGGCAGGAATTTAACAGACTCTCCACGGTGGGGTCATTCGGGGTCAATGTGGGGTATCCCCTGGGGACAAGAGGGGTAGAAGGGAAGCTACCATATGAACAATGCTCTTCTTGAGTCAGGGGTAGAACAACGGAGTTGGTGAAGGTCTTCTTCCACAGGTCTCCCAAACTCTTCCATCTCCTTCCCAATCACACCCACATTTCTGGCTCTCAGTTCTTCTTGGATCAAATGAAAAGCACCAGAACTTTCCCTGACCCTCAGTCCCTACCCCACAACTGAAGTCTCTCTCTGAAAAAACCCTGGAGTATCCCACTGCCTTGGCACCCAGGAGCTAGGCACCTGGACACCATGATGCTAGGCCCAGGCCTGAGAAGGACCGTATCTGAAGTCAGATGTGAGGGGGCTGTCAGGGTGGGCACCACCTCAGGCTCTCCAGAACAGGGTCTCTCCAGCCTCAGCTCACAAGGCCTCATGCCTGGGGCAGGCCATCACTGAGGCTGGCCAGACAGTGGGGTGGACCTAGGGCCCGGCTGAGGTGAGAGAAGCAGGGATGGGACAGACCTCCAAATTTGGGGGGTATTTACATGTCAGATCAGGGCCCAGGTGACTGTGGTGGGTGGGGCCAGTACCAAAACAGGAGGGGCAGTAGCAGACCGTGCCCTGCCTCCTTCTCTCCCTTGGGGAAGAGCCAAGCTCCAGCCAGGGCCTGCCCAAGGGGAGGGAAGAGGCTCAAACATGCGCCGCAGACACTCGCCTGCAGCCCCAGGCTGTGCAGGAGGAGAGGACAAGGGCGGGGCTCAGGTGGCCAGGTTGTCAGCTGGTAGGGTGGACATGCGGAGCTGGGAGCTGCTCTTGCTCAGGATAGAGAGCTGGGTGCCCCCGTTCACCCCGCTGCTGGCCAGGGATGGGTGCCGGTGCTTGAAGTCCATGGTGAAGTAGCGGTTCACCTTCCAGCTCCGCCATTTCCGCTTGATCTCTGCCTGCACCTGCAGGGAACAACTGCGCTGTGTCTTCTGGGTGGACATCCTCTCTGGTTACCTGGCCCGACCCAGCCTGCCTTGCTGCTGCCCCTGCCACCCCTTCCTGCTCCGCAGCTGCAGCCCACAGCTGATGTCCAGTCACCGTCTGGGAGAGGTCTGTGGACTGATGGCTTCCCGTTGTCTGTGAGCCCCTCAGTCCAGCGGGTCTCACTGGTGTCTTCAACAAGCAGCCCCTCGGGACACATGGATCGGGGTGCGGACTCCTACTCTCATTGGTCACTCCCAGTGAGGTGCCTAGACCACATGAACAGCGACACCCATGCATCTGGGTAAGACCCAGACACCCATAGACTAAACCTTTCCAGATGATCCCAATGTGTAGTCAGGGTTGACCTCCACGAGATAATTCATCTCTGGGCAAACATATCACTGTGTAGCTCTTAGCTTGGTGAGTGGGGGCCATGAGAAGTGAGTCTTAGTCTCTATTTGCTCTGCAGCCAACCAGTTTAGTACAGTGTGCAAAATGCACCACTGGAAACAGTCCCAGCCACTCTCTCCACTTCAAGCTCCCACCTCTATTGCAGGCTCTTGATAAACTACTCCTGACTCGTGGCTCTCCCAGCCCCTTCATGTGGGGCCCTCTCTGCCTCTCCTCCTCTGTCCTAAAATGATTCTTGCTGTAGATTGTCCTGATCATCACCAAGCCCTAGCTTGTTTCTCAGATGCAAAAACGGGAGGAGCCTACTGAGGTCACAGTCATGCAGCAAAAACCTGAGTGTCATTACTCTTGTCCACTGCCCACGCCCAGGTCACTTGCCCAGTCCTTGCCCCTGCCTCTGCCGCAGCACCTCTGTTGTGGGCTCTGCCAAGAGCATCACCCCAACAGGATAGAGAGGGAGCCCAACACTATAGCTCTGGAAACAGAACATTATAGGAAGGCTCTGGGTCTTTCCCTGGGGTCTTTTCCAGATGCTCACAGTCCCTGCTCCACCAGGGTACAGGTTTGGGCCAGGGAGCCTGGCCTGCTGGGGGCAGCACTGAGCACCAGGCAGCCTCAGCTCACCAGCCCTTCAGACCCCAGGAACCCCTGCCCCTCCCCCTTCCTCACTGTCCCCTCCTGCTCACTGAGGTGTGGCTCACGGAGCAAGCACTCTCTCTCAGTCCTGTGTGCAGCAGAGCAGGTGCCTCTGTTGGCAGAGCTCTGTGTCGCAGGCTGGGCCTCAGCTGCACAGTGGGAGAGTCCGGCACAGGCAGAGACTGTCGGGAGACCCTGGTACCACGTGACACTGGCAGATGTGTGATGGGCTCTCTCCCATCAGGTCTGGGAGCACGGCAGTGCCTTCGTCACGGGCATCCACCCCACCAAGCTCCACCACTACTGCTGAAAAGCTGGAAGGCCAGAGTCTTACCTCCCCATTCAGGAAACAGTAGAGAATAGCCACCACAAAGCCCTGAGGAGAGAGAAAAGGCAAACCTGAGCACACTGGCGAAGGACATTCTGAGTGCTGTGTATCTGGGCATGTGGGAGGGGTGGAGGTCGGGGGCTGACACTAGGAAGCACAAAAATACCGCAACCTGGACTGGGGCACAGCCTGGGGATTGGAGGAAGATGGGACATACGTCGTTCCACTCCATCAAGATGGGAACACCCATGAAGCCAGGTGGCTGCTGGGCCAGTCCCCATTAATACACCCTGGCTTTGGATTCCTCCCATTGCCAAAGGCAAGCTCTTCCTTATTTTCTACAGGAAGCCTTCTCTGAATGCTCTGGAATTTCCTCCGAGTTTGCCACCTAATCTGTAGGCTCCCAAGGGCAGGACGCCTGCAGGACAGACCTGTGTCATTCTTAGCTATCACCATCTCCCCGCTCAACTGCACAATCCTGTACACTCCACTTGGCAGAATGGGAATTTGCCTGTTGCACACAGACACCAAAGCAAGCACATTTTCCAGAACACGGCTAAGCAGTTCTTCACAGCGCCTAAGCTCAGTGCTGTCTGTGTGAGTGTGTGAGGAAAGATGGCTGGGAGGCCCCGGCAAGTACCATGACCACAGCCCTGATTCCTGGGTCAGAACACTAACTCTGAAACTCCCAGCCCGACCAGGCTAAGCACCCAAGTCAGGTTAAAAAGGCCTTGAATTAAAATGGGGGCAAGGGGAGATGCAAGTCGGATGCAGGCAGTAACTTCCTGACCATCAAGTTCACGTGCTAATTTGAACAGGTGGCTTGGGAGAGGACACCCAGGGAGCAGTGGTTCCCTTCAGGGCCCACTGCTCCTTCCATCTGCGCACCTCCCACTGTGATTCACTTACTTGTTTCCAGCCCCGCTGACTTACTCCTCCCTCGCATCTCTCCGGCCCTTGCTCCCTGGCATGTGCACCTGCCCTATTGTTCAGCTCTCTATGGCCAGGTCCTAACTTGGACCCTGTGCCAGAGACCCTGACCCAGGTGAGACAGAACTCCAGCTCTCAAAAGGCGAAAGGTCTGGCATGCTGAAGGCCGGATGTGGATGCACAGGGCTCTCAAAGCCATCCCACCCCGCAGCCCAGGCCACTGGGGAGCTGCCACCTCAGATCGCCCAAGGGATTCCCAACACAGTGACAGCCAGACATTCCTGTGTCTCCTTACAGCAGCAGACAGGGCACTCACAGCATGCTTCTATTCTGGTATCAGTTCAGAGACAGAAACATTGAGGCTGAGAACTAGGGTTAAAGGTATCCGAGAGCCACCAGCAGGTCAGAGGTCAGACCCTGACTCCTGGGGGGCTCCGCCCTGCATGTGCCATGCCTACCTGGAAGGAGCCCAGCCCCAACTCGAACACAAGTCTCTCCCTCTTGCTGACGTTCTCTGGGGAGAAGGCGAATACCGTGTAGTGGATTCCGAACAATGGAATGAGCAGCAGCGTGGAGCGGGCCAACCGTCTGTTGGAAGAAATCAAGACATCTGTCTGGGGGCTGCTGGAGCTCGAGAGCAGAGCCACCGAGGCACAGAATGCAGTCTCAGCCCTTGCTCTCCCTAGACGGCCTGTCCACAGACCTGCTCAGCACTCTCAACTGGCTTCCAGAACTGCCTGGGATATTAGGGGTTACCCTCCCAGTCTGTGGGGCACCGATTTAGCATCCTGCAGAGCCACAAAAAATGTATGTGCAACTTATAGGGACTCCTGTGTGATGTGCTAACCCTTCAAGGAAGATAAAATCAGGGCAAACTTCAGGATAGTGTTCAGGAGACTTGAGGGGAAGCAAACTTTCTCCTGCCTGGACAGAAGCTCTACGTGCCCCAACAGAGCTGACCCTAAAGGCCACAGAGACAGCAGTTTTCTGAGTCTCTGAGTCTGGGGCTGGCTGAGGACACCCACAGAGAGCAGTAGGAGGTATGAGGATGGGGGGTGGACCACAGAGGGAGACTTGGAAGGGATTCTAGGAAGGACTTACTGACTCTGGGCATAAACCTCCACCTGGGCAGAAGGAAGCTGCCACTCAGAAAACCAAGTCGAACTGAAGAGAAGGATATCTGCTCTAGGGTGGGACAGACAGGGGACCACACCGGGCCTCCTCAGGCCAGCTCTCCCCACACTCCTAGGCCAACGGGGCTGGGCCCTGTTCTGGGGGCGCAGGGGCATGGAGGCTCCTGGTGAGATGTCGGGGGCCTGTGCACTTTTGGTTGCTGCTCTGTGGGAGGGAACTCTCTCAGGGGCTTTCCCAGGGTGGGGCCTCATCTCGGCCCACCCCAGCACAGTGGCTTCCTGAGGGCCTCCTCCGCCAGAGTCCAGCCCCACACTGCTGTGCCCAGCCCAGCTCTTCCAGAACCATCAGCTTCACCCCTCCTGGCAGTACTGGATCGGCCCAAGTGGATGGAGGGTTTCAGGGTGGCCTTTCGACTGGGGGCAGTTACACTGTGTGCCCCCCTCGTTCCCTGAGCCCAGCCTTTCTGGGAGAGAACATTTTACTGAATGTGATGGCTTGAGACTTCTAGAAAAGCCAAACCCATGGAAACTGTGTGAGGGCCTGACATCCCGGCATCTATAAGAGAGGATGAGGCAGGCGTGAGCAGGAAGGAAAGGGGGAGGGAAGAAGGCACAGAGGAAGGAGGCAGAGCCGGAAGAGACCTTCAGCAGGAGGAAGGTCAGCCCAGGAAGGAGTGGGCCTGGCACGTGGGGTACCCCCTGTCCCCTCACTGCTCACAGGAAGCACCTTCTAAAGGCCCCACCGTCCCTGAACCACAGCAGGGCCCATGGGAGCTGAGCAAGTCCCTGCTCTGAGCCTAGATGGGCCGTCCTTTCAGCTGCCCTCTGATCTGTTTCTGACTACGGCCCCTAAACACAGGGCACCCCCTTGTTTATCTGTTATGTCCCAGAGAAAGCACATCTGGGCACAGAGCTGACACTGGAAATGCCTAGTCCATGAAGGAGTGAGTGGATCACACAGGCACGGGTGCCGGAGTCCTCCAACCCGAACATCCCCTGGGTGCCATCCTCCTGTCTCTGCATGCCCAGGGCCTGGCAATGGAAAGCAGCAGGGGAGGCCTGCAGATCGCACAGAAGTCAGACGAGCAAAGTGGCCAGCAGTGAGCACATTCCGCTGTGCTGGGGGCTCTGCCATGGTCCTGTCTGGGGACCGACTTTAACACACACTTGAGGGAAACAGCCCTGAAACAGTCTGCAGAACCTGCCTTCTTCCCCCTGCCTCGCCTCCCGCAAACAGACACTCTCTGGCTATTTGTCCTTGAAGTTTGAAAAGGGCCCTGGAAATCAAGATGCCAAACCTTTCCAGTTCCAGGGGTCAGGTTCAGAGTGTAAGAAACGGTGACCTTGCAGGCACAGGCTCAGGAGCCTTCTAGCCACAGGGTGATGTGGTGACTGCGCTGAGCGTGTCCTGTGGACCAGTCCTGGGGTACCACCCCTTCCCTGTGGCCCTGCAGCAATCCTGGCATGATCAGGCACTTCAGGTAGAGACTCAGGCACCCAGGGCCCCCTTTAGCAGACAGGATGGGGCACAGATGAGGAGGTCTCTAGAGCCCCGGGGTTGGGAACTTGTACACTTCTGATCTGTGTGCTTCTTGACATGGGAACATGACAGAGCCTCACTCTACGATCTGATCAGCCTAGAGAGAGAGCAACACAGGGCCGAGACCTCCATCCTCCTCCCCTAAGTCCCCATCCCAAGGCAGAAGAGTCCTGAAATGCCAAGAAGAGCTTCCAATGATCACAGGTGCCCAGTGGGCTGCCAAGGAGGCATCGCCCCACTCAACATGAATGCCCAGATGGAGGCTGGCATTCTGGTCAGATACAACCTGAGGCATGGTACTTAGGACTCTCTGGGTTCAAATCCATGCCCTGCCAGTTATGTGGCCTGGAAGGAGTCACTTTGCCTCTCTGTGCTTCAGTTTTCTCATCTGTAAAATGGGAGCAATAAAAAGATCCAACTCACAAGGTCACTGTGGCTGCCAGCTCACATGCACAGTTCTCTGAACACTGAGTGAGGCCCCCTGCCCTGTGCAGAAGACAGTCTCTAGGAACCCAAGGTCTATGCTTTTAGAAATAATTTTGTAGTTGCAGAGACTGAAGCCCAGAGAAGTTGGCAATTTGGAGAGAGCCACACAGCGGGCAGCACTGAGACTGCACAGCTGCTTCATCAGCACAGGCCAAGCCCCAGGATGCTCCTGCAATGGCTGCAGCTCCATCCTCGCGCTCTACCCACCCGCCCCAGGACCACAGGCACAGAGAACTCAGGAGGCACGGGGACGTCGACATGCAACAGCCGGGGAGTGGGGTGGGCCCAGGAGGCACAGACCGGCACTCCATGTTCTCCAGCCCGGCAGGACACAAGCTTAAGCCAGTGGTGGCAGTGGCAACAGCACACGTCCCCCTCCCCTCCAAGGCACCCGGCCACAGCCAAGGCCACGCACACTTACAGAGTAATGGTGGACAGCTCTGACATCTTGCAAGAGTGCTGCTGAGCCCGCTGTGGCTTGCAGTAGCATTTCTGCACGCAGCTGCTGGATGTGACAAGATTAGCACTTCTGTCAGCTGGGGGCCTTGGGCAAGGAAGAAACTGAAGGTGGGCAGAGCGTTGAAGGAGGGGAGGCGGGACCAGGATAGTCACGTGGAGGAGGAGGAAGCTGTGGGCTAAGACATGTCAGCTCTGGACAAAGAAATGCACACTCAGATGTGCTTAAGTGTGAGCATGGTTGCGCACGCACATAGAAGCACTTGCACTGAGACCAATGGTAGGTGGGTGGGCTTGGAGACAATGTGTGTGTCTGGAAGGTGGGCCTGGTGGGGGCTCAAGCAAGGAGCCAGAGACCATCTCCAGGGTCAGCCCCAAGCTCAGGGCACAGACTCACTGGAGGTCACTCCTGTGAGATGAATAGCTGGAAACTCACACTGAGGACCTCACATGCTGCCTGGCACAGCAGAGTTCTGGGCTTTGCCGTCAAGGTCCTCTTAGGTGTCCTCGGGTTGTCCCCTCTCCCCACTTTCCTCCTTCCCAGGCCTCCTTCACAATGTGTCAGTGCACACACGGGAGTAGCAGTAAGTTAGACTGATATATATTATTAAGTAGCCTAGACCTTCATTATCCCGTGTGATAGCCAATACCCAACTGTGGCTATTTGAACTGAAATTAAATCAAATTAAAATTCTGCTTCCTCAGTTGTTCTATCACATCCCAGGAGTTCATAGCTGCACGTAGCTGGTGGTGACCATACTGGACACAGGGATGCAGGCATATGCATCCCTGTGGACAGATCTACTGCACAGGGCTGGGCTGGCCTGGATCAAAGCTGAAGGGCAGGAGCTGAGGACTGGGAGCCCCATTTGGGCGCTGACCTGGCCTGCAGAAACAAGTCACCTTAGGGAGGTAGCCTCGGCAACCAGGCTAGCTCCACATTCTGCTGGCACAGGGAGGGTACCCTCACCTCCCAGGAGCCTCAGGCTGACTGCCTCCTCCACTGGCCCTCAGTGGTCCTGCTCATGCTTGACACTTTCCAGGGGTGGCTTAAGACCTGTGGCATCTCAGACTGCAGGAGTTACTCCTTCACCAACCCTCAGGTACCACCTGGCACTGAGGTTGCCAGTCACCGCCTGGGGGACTCATACATCCAGTGTGGATCAGATGTCACTGAAGGCAGATACGCAGGCGAGATTAAATACTTAGCATCCTGGCCAGCCTCTGCACCCCTCCAGCTTGTGGTTCTCATTTAATCAAAGGCTTCTTTCCATTCACACGGCCAGCACTGTGGGCCTACTTTGCAGAAGAGCAATGTGAGTTGTGGTTTGATGCTTTGCTACTCAGAGTGGCCCCAGAGCAGTAGCAGCAGGACAGCTTTAGCACTTCTTAGAAATACAGACTCTAAATGGGGCATAGTGGTCACACCTGCTGGGAGGCGCAGGCAGGAGGATCACAGGTTCAAGCCCAGTCCAAGCAACTTAGCAACTAACATGGCAAGACTCTGTCCCAAAATAAAAATAGTATTTTTTAAAAGAGCTGGGGATGTAACTTAGTGCAAAGGCCCTGGGTTCAATTCCCAAGACTGGGGGAAAAAGGTCTCAGCTGCCATCCAATCTGTCACCTGCTCAGACTCTGGCTTTTAACAAGAGCCTTGGGGTGGGGGCTAGCTGCACACACAAGTCACTGTTTGAGAAGCTAAAGCGATACTCAGGTGTCACAGAATCTTTCACCTGCCTTCAATGAATGTCAGAAGTCTTTTTACAGGTACAAAGAGGCAGGCAGATGCCAGAAAGAATGTTTTCTTTGATAATTAAAGAGTATAACTAGGTATCTAGAGCCCGGAGCTACTCTATATTTCACATTTATTATCTCCCGTCAGCAGAATGAAAGGTGGGCTCTTTTCTCCTATGGCCAGTGACCTTTCAACTTCAGCTGGAGTAGCCCACAGAAACCAGGTCCAGGAGGCCAAGCAGCTACCTACATGCTATGCTGAGGCCCTCACCCTGAAGTTTAAGCTTCAGCTGTTCCCTGACAGCCCTATTTCTTCAGCTCCAAGATGGTCCCTGCCCTTCCTGGACCCAAGATATTTCTACAGGAAACACGGGCTTCCCTGGTATTTTGAAAGATTTTTTGGAAAGTTTTCTACAGACCATTCAGTGACAAGTTCGCTGGATATGTGGCTCTAATGGGGGGGGCGGGTAGGCAGATCAGAGAGAAAAGGGGAGGATGGCACCCAGAGGGCTCTCAGGGGAGAAGGGAAGAAGCCTGTTCACCAAACGCTGCCCTTCCCCACATCTTCAATGTCTGTGCAAAGGGATGCCCTGAAAAGAAATAGAACAGCCACACCGGGAGTGTGAGAAAAAGAGAGATGGGGGAATCTCAGGATGATTAGTGAAAAGGGAAAAGGAACTTCATCAAGAGGAAGAGATGAGCCTCGGCGGGCTGCTGAGATTGCTCAGAGTTAGCACCAAGGGAAAATAAGAAACTCAGTCAAGGGTGTTGGGTGGGGGTGCTGGAGGGTGGCCACCACCAGAATCAGAAGGCGGGAGACGCCTGTAGTAGCAGGTGCAGAGCCCACCCTACAGGCAAGCCCACCCCGGGAGCCGTGGCTTCCAGACCTCGCTTTGCTATGAGTCTTCAGGAAGGTCAAAGCCATTCCCAGGACCTAACACTCACATGTACTGGTACCAGCCAGGGATCCAACACACTGTGGCGACACACTGTGAATGCTTCGGTGGCCTCTGTGTGCATGCTGGCTAGGCTGTGGCCCTAGGAAACACCCAGCAGGACACTAAACAGAAACACATGTGGGGAAGAGCCCTTCACAGGCAGCACCCCATCTCCTTCACTTCTGTGATTGTAGGGATCAGTGTCATGTTGGGCCTTTGGTGGGCCACAGAACATAGTGGTCTAGGCTGAATATATGCCAGTGTCCCTCCCGATGCTGAGATGCTATGCACCCCAGAACTCTGCCTGGTCCCCAAGAAGCACCCCTATGCATCACCAACCCAGCCTGAAGTATGGTTAGACAGATCTTGGGAGCTTCCCTGCCACTACCACGTCTCCCCCACCATAAGGATGAGATGAGCCAGCTTTCTAAGCCTTCTGCCAGCTTGGAACAGTTCCAGACGGGGAGCCAAACCAAAGCTCAAGGCTTTGTCTGGCCACTGACTTGCTGGGTGATCTTAGGTGACGTCCTTCTCGCAGCCTCAATTTCTGCACCTCCAAAGTAACAGCTCCCTGCTGCCAACCCCTAACAGGAACTGCAAGGATGGGATGATCCTGGTGTGTATAGAGGGGGCGCTTCAGAAGTGGAAGGCGGAGCACCCACCCCTGGGACCTGGAAGCCTCTGGCTGACCAGCAAAGTCCCCAGCCTGAGCTTCCTGGTTGCACTGCTGCCTGGCATAGTGGCATGGATCTTGAGAGACCTGAGGCCTCCTCCCTGATGGGGCTGAGGAAACCTAGACGGGATACAGGTGGGGTTCCCTCTGCCAGGTCCAAGAGGCAATTCCCAATGCTCATGTTCTGCAAGGGAGATCACTGCAGATGAGGCCAGGTTACCCCAGGACAGCAGGTGGAGGTTTTCCCTGTATGGTGGGTGTCGGTCACAGAAACCCCAACTTGCCTCTTCTGGAGCCAGTGAGCTGCACTCAGCGGTAAACCTGGACCCACAGGTGAAGCCAGGCTAACACTGCCCTGCCCCAGGATCCCTGTCTCCTGCCCAAGACCAAGTGCACCCTGGGCCCAGAGCTCTGACATAGCCCCTGGCTCCATCTCTGGCCACTACCAGAGCCCTAAGCCCAGTCACTCATTCTACCAGGAGCACCAGGGCGGAGCAGGGGGTAGCTCAGACCACTACCAGCTGCAGGGCCCCGCACTCCAAGTTCTTCCGAGGCTGGGTAGGGAACGCCGTCTTGGTCTACGGAGGACAAACCCTTATCGTCTGAGTAGCTGGAACCAACCTACAGGAAAGGGAGTGAATGCTGGTCTGAGGGCACAGGCAGGGGGTCCTCTCGGGCTTTCTTGGGGACTCCCAGGCTTAAATTTGTTCTGGAAACAGAGGAAAAAAACCAGAGAGCTGTTGTGGGCAGAACTGAAGGAGCTTTCCAGCCCAACACATAACACGGGGCCCCAGGGGACCTGGGCACAGCCCCAGACCCGCCCTCTCCTCCAAGTCCTGCCTTTTCCACCTCCCTCAGGCTCTCCCTCCTCCCCACGCATACACTCCCACTCAGAGCCAGCTCCTCCTCCAAGCCCTCAGACTGGGGACACTCACACAGGGCTGAGTCCACCAGGGGCATCCTCTCGCAGGAAGCCTTATTTTACAGCTTGTTGGCAGCAGCGGTGTGCGGCCCGGCTCGGAGGGCAGGCTGCAGCAGTGGCTTCACTTGCCTCCCTCCCGCCCGATACGTGGCATTTCCTAGCATGCCAGATGCGCTGGGGATTTGCAAACAGTAAGTGTGCACAGATCAAGCCGCCAGTGTTTTAAGCGCTCTGTGACTCTCAGCAGCATTGTCACTGGGATTATTGCTCATACTCATCCACAGGGTCTCCTTGGCCCTGGAAAACTCAAACATTTGGCTGAATTCAGCAGGATCAGGAGATCCCTTGTCCAGCTCAGCCTGCCCACCTGGCTTGCAGACCCACCCACCGGCGTTTTCAAACTTTGGGGCTCAAAACTGGCAGGATTTTAGAGAAATTCTTTTTTTTCCCCCTCTAAAAAAAGGATTTACTAGATTGCACAGAGATGTTGGAGATGTTTTTACTTTATCGAAGCAAACAAACTGCTTGTTTCTTTAAATGTCCTAGACCGACACTTAAATGTGTAAACTATGTAGGATTTATAAATTGTTCTCATCGACGCTTTAGGAAGACGTGATGGGACTCCATGCTTCCTAACTCGTAGACAGCCTGTGTTATGATTTGTGTTTAGATGTCCCCTCAAAGCCTCCTGTGGTCACAGGTGGGGCTTTTTCAGAGGTGGCTGGATTAGAGTGTGTGATTAATTCATGGTTCAATGATAGGATTAAAGGTGCTGGGATTAAAGGTGGGATTACTAAATTTGCCCACTGATTGGTTCGGTACCTGCCCTAATCCTAGTGGTCTGGATAGAATATAAAAGAGGCAGAAGGAGGTTGCTGAGTTTCCTTGTTTGCCTTGCTGCTTTCTGCCCGCCTTGAATAGTTTCTCCTCTGCAGTGCCCATCAGCCAAGCCACCCTGCCTTGGACCCTGCCTTGGAGCCAGCCAAGTATGAACTGGAACCTCTACTAAACTCTGAACTGAAACTGTGAGTAAACGAACCTTTCCTCTTCTGACTGCCGGTGTCGGGTATTTTGTCTCAACAGTGAGAAAAGGCACTCAGGCAGCCTGACACCAGGCCCACTTTTCCCCTTCAGACCCCAGGGGTTCTCACTCCCTGGCCAAGTGGGATCTCAGGGTTCAACAGGGCGTCCCTAATTAGGCTGAGGCTGAGCATGAGCCCTTGGGTTCGTGTCCATGCACAGGCAGAAGGCAGCAAAGCTGAGAGGACTCTCCAAAAGAAGAGGCCCCAGGGACCTCAGAAGAAGAAAGAGATCCTGTCAGGGAGGGGAGGAGATGGACGATGCTGGAGATCAAGTGAGCCCTGGCTGACTCTGCTGTCTGCCAGTCCCAAATACACAGCTGCTGTCAGTGCAAGAGCCAATCCACAGCCAAGCAGGAGAAACTGAGGCCAGATACAAGGTCAGGGTTTCCAGGGATGTGAGGGGAGTGGCGGGGCCCTATTCTGTGACTCGTAGAGATGCAGGCAGGGATGGTCGCTCTAGCACAGGTTGAGTGCTGACAGAGGGCTGGGCCCACCAAGATGTTATAATTTATATAGAACAATTTTCTACTACATTGGAGAGAGACACAAGGGTTAATAAAAACTCACAAAAATGTGAAAAAAAGACAATAAATGGACAGCAAAAAATATGGCTTCCTATGTAATCACTGCAGAGGCAGCGAAAACATAGTGGACACTCAGGCTCTGGGCTAATTCCCCCCAGAGAAAAGGGGAGATAACCAGGCTCCACAGACAGGGCAGGAGCAAGCTCCGCCTCCCTAGGGAAGCCCCCAGAATCTCCATGAGGGATCTGGACTTGTAACCGAAGCAGCACTCCCATCCCTCTAGGAGCACAGCTGAGGTACTCTGGAAACTCTGTACCGGATCTTCCTACTGTCCAACTCCCTGTCCCCTGGGCAGCCAGCCTCTGAGGAAGACAGGACCAAGCACCCAATGATGACCAAGCACAGCTCCTTCCAACTTGCTGGCTTCTGGAAGAATCCAGGAAGCTGCGTTTACAGCTCCTGCTGTGCACTCCAGCCAGGCACAGTGGACCACCAGGCTTTCTCTTCAACATCAGGAACACCCCTGCCCCACATCCCAGCTGGTCATGCTCCCATTCGCAAGGCCTACAGGGTGTGATTTCAGATGGGGCAGGCCAGGCCAGGGAGAAGGCCGGAAGAGAGAGAGAGCCAGTGGGATATGCTCTTAGGGCCACGACTACAAAAGGTTCCTCAGAAACCAAATGGCCGCGAAAGTAGAGAAGGGCTTGCACTCCACAGCAAGATGTTGCCATTGAACCCAATAATCACAAACAAAGCAGACGTTTCTGTGTGGAGGAAAGAGGTTGTTGAGGAAGTAGGATCGGATAGATGCAGAAGCAGAGCTGCCCTGAGGGAAGGTAGAGGACAGAATGAATCCCCCTTTTAATACTCAGTCCAGGAAAAATGTCTTCCTGTGCCACCAGTGGGCACTGAATAACTTTTCCATATTGGCCTGGGGTGTGGGCTTACTCAGTATGCTAACAAGCTTCCCACAGAACAAGAATCCCCAAAGGAAACCCAAACTCCAAACAACCAAGCCCCAAATGACCCCAGGCAACATGGCAAGTTTTCCACTTTGATTTTCCCAGTGTCATACAGGCTGAATCAGTCTCTTTCCCCTTCCACATAATGACATGCAGACTAGGCACTCCTGAATTGGCCAAAGCCCAGAGGGTCACCATATTTTAAAATAAGTCTATCTATATTTTAAAGACACTTTAATCAGGAAGGAATCTTACAAATGGCCGTGCTAGGTCACCCTGCCAGCAAAGCCCAAGCCTCTCTCACTTGAGACCCAAGCGCAGGCCCATGTGGCTTTCAGAAATGGCTGTGGCACCCACATGATGGTACTTACAAGTAGATGCTGGACTCATTGCCTCCCATGTCTGGAGACTGCAGTTTCTGCACAAGGATGACAATGATGCCAATAAAAAGCACAAAGTTAACCTGAGGAACAGAGAAAAAGCAGACAAAGTTAACCAAGGGCAGACTTGGCATACTCCTGCCTCTGCACAGGCTATTTCCCCAGCAAGACCCTCCCGCAGTTACATAGTCAAGATCACATCTAGACTTCTAATCCAGGATGGCGGCAGGAGAACTAACTCTAGGGCATCTCCCCAGCCTCCCATAGTATCACTGAAAGGAACGAAGGAGTGCGAGAAATGAAATTCCCTAAAAGTGCTAGGAAACAGGAAAGAGTATCATGAATGAGGCAGGAAAACGAACAACTTCTGGGAGAGAAAAGGAAAGTAGGATCACTGTGATGGAAAAACTACAACTCAAAAGACTGCAAAGGTGAGAGCCGTTCTCTGGAGAAACTCCAAGTTCACAGTCATGGGATATGGGGAAGCAGCATGGACACCAGAAGCAATGCTAATTACAGGATGGCCTGGTGACAGCAGGAGCAGCGGTTGCCTTTAGATAAAGATCAGTGACAAAGGCTTTCTAAACAAAGTAAGAAAGGAGGAGGAAGGGGACCAAACAAATAGAACAGGCACAACCAGAGGGCTACTCAGGGATGTCTTTGGGACGCTGCCAAAATAGCCCCTGGAGGAAAACAACAGAGAGCCTAAAACCAACCCATTCAAAATCATACTTGCTGAAAAATAATTAAGCATTTAAATCAAAAGTTAGGGAAAGGTTACCACAAATCTGAATTACACACGAAGAAAATTAATAGAGGTTTAAAAGTCTTAAGAAAAATTGGAAAAAAAAATCTGATCAATACAAATAAAGATTTTTTTTGTTCTTATTTTGTTTGTTTTTACAGCTTGGTTAGAATGATAAAGCATACTGTACTCCTTACTCCATCCATCTTGTTCTCTATTACATGCCTGGTGTTTAATCAATGCCTGGAATTAGCACAGCAAATACAGCTAACTCCATGTGCTAATCACTCCAAAAGAAGAAAATACAATCAAGCAAAGTTAGGGGTGAGAAAGAGGACCAAGAGATGTATAAATTATTTCAAACCGTGAGAGCATCAAACAAAATGGTAAAATAAAAATTAACATAAACAACTACAGGAGAGAGAGAAAATCTGAGTAATAACCTCTGAAGAAATTTAAGAAGTAGTCAAAGTTGTAAATTAGTTAAAAGGCATCAGGTCCAGATAATTTTATGGATTTCTAAGGAAGATGTAATTTACACACTATTTAACTGTTTTAGAGCCAATAAAAGGCAACCCTCTTACATTACCCAGGATGCTGACAAAACCCTGCTCCAAAAACCAGACAAGGACAGAAAACATACACAAATACACAAACCATAAGACCCCAGAACTTATGAAAAGCAATGCAAAAGTTTTACGCAAAATATTAACACAGAATTTAGCCGTGCATTAAGGAATAAACAGAACGGCCACAAAGGTATCATCGTACAAATGCAAAAAAAAAAAAATCTACTAGCATTTGTTATAATATATTAAAACAATAAACTTCCATAATTCCCTATGCAACTGCCAACAGTTTATTAACTGAAATATCAAACATCAAAAGAGACTTGGGAAATACTGGAAGTGAATCTAGTACTTTGCTCATAGAGGACAATTTTCTAGCCCCAAAAATGTTAAGTGCACACACCCTTTGTCCTAGAAATCCTCCTTCTAGTTATTTATTCTAAAAACATATTCATATACGCTCAAGCTGGGCACAAATATATTCCTTGTAGCATTATTTATAACAAAATAAAAGTGGAATACTATGTCCATCACTACAGAAAGTTGTGATTGCTCCAATGACTGTCTCCAAAACACATATGATAAAATTCAATACCCCATGCTTGATTTTTTAAAAAAATACATATTAAATCAAGCCAGGAAGAACTTTCCCAATCCAGTGTAGGATCACTGCCCAGAGCTAGAGCAAACATCATCCTGGACAAAAACAAGGAAGAGACAAATAATGGAAAGGAAGGACGAAAACTATTTTTATTAACATATTCCATATATTTCTACCTAGAAAATCCATGGGAACCAATGAAAAGCATTATAAACTAATAAGAGAGTTCAGAAATGTAACTAAGCAAGGAAAAAATACACAAAACCAACAGCATCCCAATACCAGTAAGTCATCTGAAAATATAATGGTAAGGCTCCTAGACCCAATAAAAGCCCAAACTGGAAAAACCTTCACTGAAAGAGTTCACCAAAATGACTCCATTAGAGACTGAATAAATGGAGAATTACCCTATGTCCCTGGAGAGGAAGACTCACTCAATCCTTTAAAAAAATAAATTATCCTCCAAAGTAGTCTATAAATTCAGTGCGATTTCTACACAGATCTCAAGCAGACTTTTTAAAAAAATTTGCAACTTGACAAGAGTATTCAAAATCCACTCGAAGAGTAAATATGCAAGAAATTTTTATGAAAAAAAAGGAAGAGAAATTTGTATATCAGACATCAAAACATGTTACAAAGTTACCATCAGTGCACCACCTGCCATGGGAATAGACAAATAGATTAGTAACACAGAAGTGAGTGTCTGAAACCCAATACGAGTATATTGAGTGTTTATAATAAAATAACATTTCAACATAGTGGAGAAAAGATTCAATAAAAAGGATTTAGAATATGGAATGTACATCCTTGAAAAATAAAATCAAATAAAATTAAATGTCATTTCAGGTCAGACCAAAAAAAAAATAACTTTAGTCACTTGAAAGATTTACCTGCAATAATCTAATCCACAAATGTCATAAAACAATTAAGAAGAATATTTTTACATCTTAGGTTGGGAAAAGCCTCCATATACAAGAAATGAGGTGCAGAATTCATAAAGATAAAGGCTGATGGTTCTGCTGTCTGGCAATGAGGCATGTATGACAGATGAAGTGTTACTGTCCTTCAAATAGTAAGAAAGTCAATTTGCTAGAAAACTGGGCAGAAGGGATAAAAAGAATATCCAGAATAAAAACAAAACACTGCTTAGTCACACTAGCACCATGGAGAAATACGATACCTCTATCCCTCAGAGGATGTGCAATGTTTAAACGACTGGCATGACGATTGTAGACAACGATATGGGGAAACAAGCCGCCCTCCCAGGGGAAGTATAAATTGCTGAAGGGTTTTTGCACCACAATGTGGGATCTGAAAATGTATACTTTTGACCCAATTCCACCACTACAGAAGTATTTGCAAATGCTTAAAATTATGGACAAAACAATTCATAGGGGTACTTTTTGTAATGAGGAAAAATGGAATAAGATACATGCCCAACCATAGGGGAATAACTAAATAATGTGTGCATCCATGTTCCAGAATATAATGCAGCCATGACAAAGGAGGAAGCCAATTTGTGTGAGGCCCTTTTGATTGCCCACTTGTGTGCCCTTCTGCCCAGGTCCCTGTCTCTTCCCTTCCTCTCTGTCCCAAGGACACTCACCATTATAGAGCCAACCACAGGACCTTTGATCACCCACCACAGAGCTGTGCTGTCATTCATTTCCCAGCAGCTAAAAGACAGGCAGAGAGAAGAGAGATCATGTCCAAGGGACACCTGCAGGACCCTGCCCCAGCTAGCTGGGTGCTAGTCACTTTCTCCCTCTGCAGCTCCTGAGGAGAAGCTAGATAAAAGGAGAGCTCTCTGGTGCCTGCAGAAGCCAGGCTCTGGTTATAAAAATGACATCATGCTTGGGCACCTGGGAAAGGGCGACGTATCCCCCCAGATCAGGGCTCTTGAGGTGTGACATCACCCTCAACATTCCTGTACTTCCTGGAAAAGGAAAATAGACTCAGAGCCCAGCCCAGAAGCACAGGAGGCTCAGAAACCTCACACACTCTCTTGTGTCTCTGGGTAGAGACACAGCTCACATGCACCAGGCCAGGGCTCAGTGGTGCCCAGGCTGGGACCACTGTTGAGTGGAGTTCATGTGAAGACAGGCGGCTCCTGAGAAGCCACCTTGAAGAATTCACCCTGCGCTCGAGCTCTGCCTCTTAGGCATGTACTTACCCTGTGTCATCAAAGTAGAGCCTCAGTACAGCCCAGACTGTCACACACATAGTTGGGGTCCCTGAGAGAGCAAGAAAAGGAGCCCACAATAAGAGGAAAACCAACGCACGCCCTCAGCCCCGCAGTCCCAGGGGACCCTCACTGTCCCTCACACCAGGCTTTCATTTCCCTCAGACTCTTCATTTCCCTCAGAACCAGAGCCATCTTGTCTCTTGGGGAGAGCGTTGGGGCTTACCTTCTCCCTCGGACAGTGGGCTTCCCATAGGCAGGAAGGGCAAGAAAGGGCCCAAGAAAGAGCAGTTAGCCATCAGCCTAGGAAAGGGCTCCCTCACTGCCACTGCCGGAAGCCGCATCCCAAGACACACCTGACAATGAGGCCTGAGCCCAGCCAGGCACAGCCAGAGACCTACCCCAGCCAATAATGGTGTACCAGTAGAAGTATCTCCTCTCGGGGAAAAAGGTCTCCACCAGCAGCGTGAAGAGGTACAGGCCCTCGATAAACAGCCAGAAGTAGTTGGACACAACGCAGTAGTGGAAGAAAACCATGACGGCCTTGCATTCCATCTACAAGGGAAGCCCGAGGCCAAGAAGTTTCAGCTTCTCTGGCCCCCAGAGAAGTCCTAAAATCCAGCCCTACAGGACCAGCCAGTGAGTCCCAAGGGCCTTCAGCACTGACAAGCTTGGGCTCAAATATCTCAAGGACCTCAGGGAAAAGACATTCCTGCCTGGAAAGCTGGAAAGAACAGCATGCTGGGACTCTGTTGGAGCTGCCTAGGTGGGCAGTGGCACGCTGGGAGACGACAGGGGGACAGCACAGGGGCACCAGCTCACCCGCCCCTTCTTCCTGCCCCTCCTCACTCTCTCAGGGAAGGGGAGGAAAGAAGCAGTTAGAGGTCTCTGTAGGACGCTCCCAGTGAAAGGAGGATTTGGAAATCTCTCCAGCTAGGGGATACAGAGCCAGGCCCCAGGAATCTGCTTTCACAGAAACCCTTGTCCTGGTCAAGGTCTGGACTCTAGGCTCTCCTTCCTGTCCCATTCCATCAAAGCCCACTTCCCTGCCTACCTACCACCTCCTGCAGCCTGGAGAGGCCACTCCACTCCTGGGCTCCAGCCCAGCCAGTTAAATGACCAAGAGCCTGGTGAGCCCTCTCTGAACCTCAGTTTCCTCCTCAGTCAAGCAGAACCTGGCATTTCCACCTGACCTTCCTCAATTACTCTACCAGGTACGAGGCCCAGGCCAAGGGACTGCACACATTCTGGCTACTGGAAGTGACGTCACACACTGCCTACTAGGAACTGTATGGCAATTCCAGGACTACTCCACGGGGGCAGTCAACGCCCTCACCCGCAGGAGCACACTTCCCTGTGAGGCGTCAGGTATGTGTGGGTGTGATCTTGGGGTGCTGGGGTGGGGTCCTCAGGGCTCACTCACTGTAGAGATGAAGCAGTGGTTGCTGTCCTGCTCGGCATACAGGATCCAGTCTTTGATGAAGACAGAGATGGCCCTCAGCATGAAGGACACGAAGAGGTTCATGTGGATGAAGTTACGGGTGCAGTGCAGCTTCCTACATGAGCAGGTCAGGGAGCAGGAAGCCTTGAACCCCGAAGCACTCATACCCTCCACGCTGGGGCTGCTCTGGGCCTTTGCACTGGCTTTGTCTCAATGGGGGCCCGACCCAGGCCACCCCTTCTCCCACCAACCTAACCCTCACTGACTTCCAAGCCCTGTGTGTGGCCCCGATTCCACACGCAGGCATGGCCCCTCTGTGCCCTCTCTCTACCTAGACCAGGACTACAAAAGCAACCAAGGTAGGCTCCTATCCAGCTTCTGCCTGCTGGGTGGCACTGGACAAGCCAGGTGCCCTCTCTAAAGACAGGTCCCAGCTGCAATGCTACAGGGGGGGGAATGCCTTCCAAGTGACCTTCCAGGGCTGACATTCAGGGGGAAGGCAGGCTCTGAGCTGCAACAAGTTGCACCAGCTTGGAGGCTGCTGGGGTCTCACCGGAAGCGGCACAGGATGACCATAGCAGTGGTGAGGGTGACCAGGGAGGTGCTGTAGCCAACTGTGTAGAGGGCCTTCACCGACAGGTAGTAATAATCCTGGAGCAGGGCACAGAGCACAAGGCATGCTGGGCTCCCCATGGGCCCTGAGCTCAGTCTCCCAGGCAGGACCTGCCCCCCTGGGCCCAGCTCCTCCTCCCTGTCTTCTCCTAGTGATCTCACTGTCCTAGTAGGTCTGGCTGTGTGGCTCACTCCCTTCTGTACTCCCACTCTGCACATGCTCAATAAAAGTCTACTGAAGGAATAGCACTGACCATTCAGAACAGAAGGCAGCCTTAGCCTGGAGAAGGGTCCAGGAAGCCCCTGCTGGGCCCAGTATTAACCCTCTATTGCTGGGTCACAGAAAAGCCAGCATCCTAGAAGTAGCAGCCAGGGCCAGGCCGAGGCAGTGAGTGAACATCCTGCCTTTGCGTGCACAGGCTTAGGTGCACGGCTGGTACTCCAGAGTGCTGCCTAGATCCTGAGTTACCCTGCAGGTGAGGGGCAGACACTCACCTGGTCCTCGGGCTCAGTTTCATTCTCATAAAATCCACATGCATCAAAGTAATGAGGGAAGGGCTCAGACCAGCCTTCTTCAGTGCAGTTCCGGCTCACTGAGCCCTTTCCTGCCATGAAAGAAAACTTGGTGAGAAGCAGAAATGGTCAAGAGGGCCTTGAATTCACGTGCAAAAGTTTAAGTCCAGAAGCCCAGGTACCTGCCTGGGAAGGAGGGAACAGGAGGCTCAAGGCATCAGTGATTGCTGGGGACCTGGAGCTCAGCCTTCGCTACGAAGCAGGGGTGGGTGTGGCAAGGGGCAGGCTGATCTCTTAACCAAAAGGGAAATAACTGAGCCCACCAAAGCCAGTACTTCTGCATCCCTTCCCTGGAATATTCCTAGGAGTTATTTCTGAAATAGTCAAAGCTGCTCTTCTGGGCCTTGGGTGAGCAATTTTCAAAGGTCAATGTGCAGAAGAACAATCCCAAGATTGATCACAAATGCAGACCAGTGTCGCCAACCCCTAGCTTCGGGGATTCATAACAGGACACCTCCACCCATCTGGGAATAGCCTCAAGAGACCATAAGGTGCCAGTCTTTGGCACACCTGGAGCACACAGCCATAAGAGGTACTTGGATTTGCAACCCTAACCCTCCCGGCACCTGGGACATTTCGCACCAAAGGAAGGCCTGCCTCACCTAATTAACAAGGACCAAACCTCTATCAACCTAGCAACAGAGCTTATTAAGATATATGCTTAGGTTTTTTAAAAAAATGTTTTGCTCTAAAAAATGTTTTGCTTTTAAGGATTCAATGGTCTGTTTCCTGTCACTAATGTACTTTAATTTTCTTTTAATTGACTTTAAGACTGTTTTGTAGGATGCCCAAGAGGGCAGGGTCAGTCACAGCCATTGAAAGTCATTTGCTGGTGGCAAAGGACAGCGAGAGCTGTTTTAGCCCTCAATGAGTACACGTTTCATTCCGCCTTCACCCAGTGACCTGTAAGGGAGGGCCGCTGATGTCCAGGAACGGAAGAGGTTCGGCAGCCCCCTTTCTTCCAGCTGGCACCTGAGCACGGCCTGGATGGACACCTGTCCTCGGCCTGGCTTCCAAGAAGCTCCCTGGTCTTCCAGAACACATAGGGTTGATGGTTTCAGGGACTAAGAAATCGTGTAAAACAAGAAATGTCTACAGAAAAGGGGCTCTGGGCACACAGTGCTGAAGAAACTCCTCCCCGCTGTGGCCAGGGCCACCTCTGAGGAGCTCAGGAAGGAGGTAAAAAGGACAGTGGGTTGGGGAGACACAGAGCAGGAGGCAGAGGCCAAGAAGGGACGCCTCCTGCCTGTCCAACCTGCAACCTTGTGGGCTAAGCTGGAAGACTGTAAGGCCAGTCTCTTCAGCCAAGAGTCAGAAATGTATTTCTTGGGTTCTGGGGAAGTGGAAATGGGGGGTCCCGCCAAGAAGGGGAGTTCTGCCCAAGCAGGGAGATGGGCCTCTGCCACTTTTCCAATGCTGCAGCGCAGGTTAAAGAGGCCTAGCCAGCCCAAAGACTGCAGAAGAGTGCAAGTGTGTCCCCTAGCTCCGTGCCAGGCCAGCCCTCTTCCAGAAACTCCCATCCAGGCTGCCATGGCGACCCCTTCCAAGTTCCACTGAACACTTCTTCAGAAAGTCCAAAAGTCCCTAGGGAATCTGGCCAAGTCCCACCCCCACCCCAGCCTCATTTCCTCTCTACCTTGCCTAACTCAGGGTGGTGGGAAGAGGAAAAAGGAAGTTGCTTTGAAAAACAATTTTTTTTAAATGTTCTAAAGGAAAAAAAAAATTCCTTTATTTTCTTTTTTTCTCTTTAGAATACAGTATAGGCTCAGAAATGTGTCAAGCTTTTTATTCCAAAACTGTTCTGTGAATATTATTAAAATCTTCAGGAGATGGAGCGCTCGCTAGACTGTCAAACCACACAGTGACAATGCCTACTTCACTAGGCTGATTTGCCCCAGCAACTTCACAGGAGCACAGAATTTTAGGACAGTGGTTCCCAGATGGGGCCATCAGCCTCACCTAGGGGACCAGCTGGCAATGCTCATCCTCAGGCCTTGCCCTGGGCCTACAAATCAGAGACCCTGGGGGTAAGGCCCCAGAATCTGTAACTCAGCAAACCCAGGATGTAACTGTGACACACGATTAAAGTCTGAGAACCTCTGTTCTATGTCACCGAGATTCAAACTATCAGGAAACATCTGATCTGGGGATCTTTACTTGGAATCCCCGAGATATGCGACTCCTCAGAAATTGTACATACCATGTGTGCTTCAGTGCAATTTTCCATAGAGATAACCGGTAACTATAACAGAGAAGTGACCAAAGGCCACACAGCCACGGAGGGACAAGCCCAGCTAGCAGTGGGGATCCCACAGCTGCCAGGGCAGCCAATGCAACTCTGACCACCCTTTGCCTGAGGGAGCCAAGGAGTTAGTGTCAGGGAAATCAGGCTCTTCTGCAAAATAGATGTGGGCAGGGATCAAATGCTTGGTTAACGACTTGCCATGTCACTCACTGTTTACTGCCAGGGCTGAGGCTGTTCCTGGTCCCCAAGGACTGGAGTGGGATCAACAGGCTGCATCACACAGCAGCCCCACAACTTCCTGACACACCACACCTTCTAACACCAGGCTGGCTGGGTTTGTATCTCTGGGATGCTCAGAAGGTTCTATGACTCAGTCTCCACCTGACCTTGAGGGAACTCAAAGGAGGCTCTCTGCAGGATGAGAGAGCATGGGAAAGGGCAAGGAACAGCAATGGGGGTGCAGAGCTGGGGTTCCTTCCCTGGAGTAACTCTGCACCATGGTCCCTGAACCTGCTCTTCCAAAGGAAACCCAGAACGCCAGACACGTCATCCTCAGGCATTTCTCTCTTTCCCTGTTCTTTATTCCCACTTCCACCCTTTTCTTCTGCCAAAATTGCAGGGTAGCCTAGCAATGAACCCATTTTTCTCTCTTGTTAAAATCCTGTTTCCAAGTAGACATGCCACCTCCTCCAGGAAGCCTCCTTGACCCATCAAGACTTGGCCTGGAGGCTACATCTGCTGTCCCTTCTGCCCTCTTGCTCTCTATGCATCCCAGCCTCTTAGCCACTGGAGATGCCTGGACTAGTGCGGATCACATGCAGGGTCAGGCCCATGTGTAAGCACATGCATGTGCCTCTGCACACTTGAGGGCTCCTTTTCTAACTCCTCCACTCATGAGTCTCATCCTCCTGAACAAGCTCATAATAGGCCTTGAAGTCAAGGGCTGCATCCTTCATCTTCCTGTGCCCCCACTTCCAGGATGGTCAAGGGATGGGGGAGAGCCTGCCACTGCACCCCCACCCCATCCTGATCCCAGCAGCCAGAGTCAGGATCTCCTGAAGCTGGCCTGCTGTGGGACAGGCAGGTGGACAGCAGTCTATCCTCAGCAAGCTTCCTCTTACCGGTGTTTTCGGTCTCCCAGACTGCAGCAGAAAAAGAGAGAAATGCAGAGATAAGCAGAGGTTGAAGTTGAAGTCTGCTCTCACTGACTACTTCCTTCTCCTCCCGACACTCAAACACTGGACATAGCTCTTCTGGAGGCCCAGAAAGTATGAGGACTACAAGCTGAGGGCCACTCAGCACAAGCACCTTCTAGCTCCACCTCCAGAACAGAAATGCACAGAGGCCTCCTACATCTCTGGCTTCCAGCACCCCATGCAGCCCCCCAGCTTCCTGGGAACCAAACAGGACAGTGAAAAATGCCATTCTCTCCCTCCTAAGTGGAAAGTCAAGTCTCACCCATCAAGTCTTGTGAACAGAGGTGCTAAGAGGCCCTACCCTAATGAGCCATGAAGAACCAGGTGTAAACAGCACATTCATGGTGCGGCTGCCAGAAGGAGGAGGCTGGAGCGAAGTGGAGCTTAAGGAAATCTCCTTTACTGTTGATTCATTTTGCCTTTGTAGCTGCTGCTGTTGGAAGAAGCTGTCTCTGTGTGGATTCTGACTTAGAGTAGCTGTTCAATAAACTCTAAAAAAAATGACTGAATGAAAGCGATACACTCATGGAGGAAATGATTAAGTTGGTTTCTAAAGGAATGAGTTAGGAATCGGGCTGAATCATGGGCTGCCAGTTGTGCTGGATGATCCCCACTCACTGCCACTTTCATTGTAGCACTCACAGTCTCCTCTTCCAAAACGCCCTTCGGGCCTGCTCTGGGTCATTCCCAGCCTCCAAGACCTTAGGATGGGAGAGCTCAGCGGCCACCCTCCTTCTGTGCTGCCAGGAGGCCTGGAGGTGGGGGGGGGGGAGATGTGGGAAGGAGCAAGGTGGGCTACGCGGTTTACTGACATTCTGTGGTCTTGGACTGTAGCCACAAACAGGAGTCTGGGATCCCAACTGTGCCACCGCTTCTCTCTGTGCCACCTCCTCTAAACCCCTTTCCCTCCAAGGTGGTGGCAAACTTGTTGGAGTTTATGGTCTAAAAGCTAATTTGCCTCTGCTTTTCAGTCAGGACAGGGCTCTGCCCCCCAGTGGAGGTGGAGCCATCATCACTTCATGGCTTCAGGCAGAGCATTGCTTTGCCCACTGAGCAACATCCTGACTTCCCGTATCAGAGCTCAGCCATGCTGCCTGCCCCATAGCCTCCTAGACAGACATGGGGCCCCTGGATCTCTCCACAGCACTTCAGTAGCCCCCGGAGACCTTGAACACAGGCCCAACACAGCTCCTCCCGAATCCCTGACTCGGCCTTCCCTGGCAGGGAGGGTGCCTTCATACCGAGCCGATCTCTGCAAGTGTGGATGACACTGTTTCCTGTGTGTCCGGTGTCCTCTCCTGGGAAGCCCAGGAGGCTGGGTGTACAGGACCCGGCTCCTCCTCTTCTACACCCTTACAGTTTACTCAGAAAGCAGATGTGCCAGCCACTGTGTGGCCTGGGCTGTGCCCACCTCAAGGGTTTGTAAGCATGGCTGTGGGTGAGCCTGGATGTCAGCTGCCCTCCTCACATTCCTATTCTGCCTGAGGGCGTCTAATTCCATGCCCCGTCCATGTGTTCCTCGGGCCTCTGGGAAGCTCTGTGGTTGCGCAAGTGACAGTCCTGATAACGTCAGCTTATGTTTCCTACTGAACATTCAAAAGATGCCAAATCCTAAGCTAAGTGACATCCACATAAATGACCTCACTTCATCCTCACAGACACCCTGGGAGGGAGCCACCAAGCCACATTTCCATCTGATGGACCAGGGACATGGGTGGAAGGGAGAACTGCCTTGCTCCAGGTCCCTAGGAGGGTAAGTGATAGAACTGGGATCAACGCCATGCCTGAGAGCCCAGCCTGCCCCCATCCTCGAGCACGCGGAAAGGTCTGTGGTGTCACTCTCCCCACCAGCAAGGCAGCTCTGGAGAAGGGACCAGCTGCCCGCCTTGGCTCCTGGCCCCTGTGAGGGCAATAAGCTAGACCAACACAGCCTGAAGGGATTCTGGGCTACACCCACCTTGGTCTGGGTTAAAGATCTGGAAGAGTTCAGGGCAGCTGACCTCAACAATCTCACCCACACGGGCCGGCTTCCAACATGTGATGTTGTCCCACATGCCGGGGCATCCTGGGGGGAAGAGAACCAAGGTAAGCATGGGGCCAGCCACATACAGACACTACACATACGACACACTGCACACCATACATACATGCCAGGCCCTTACAGAGATCCAAGTGTTTTAAGAGGAAGGAAGGCACAGCTTCCTGTCTGAGGGAGCTCAGTGCCACACGGAAAGGTCCCTCAAAGAGAAGGTGAGCCATAAACCACTGCAGGTAGCCCTAGGTTAGGCAGGAAGCCCCACCTGTTTTTATGGTGGCTTCTGTGGGACTGTGGGGAGGGGAGAAGCACCCAGCCAGGGCAGAATCCCTAAGAGTGAGGTGCCACGGCTCCCTCCACCCACCATGCCCCAGCTCCTCTCCACAGCTTCCAGCACCTCTACACAGATCCAGCTCCTCCACTGGCTCCACCCCTTCCTGGCCCAAGCAGTTGGCACCGTGCTGGCACTTGGAGGAGGAGCACAAATTCGTCAGATGGGAAGAGAGGAAACCATCCAGGGAAGCCGTGCTGCCAAGGCAGGAACTGTGAAAGGACGTGGAGTAGCAAGAGACAGGGGTGGCAGGGGCCACTGGGGTGGCTAGCTCAGTGTCACAGGGATCCAGCTGGAGGACAGGCACGGAAGGACACATTGAGAGGCTTTAGGAATTACCAGGACTTGAGCTGTGAGGAAGAGGAAGATGTCGAGCTTGGTGACCAGATAATCAGATTGGGGGTTCAGTGACCCCCTGATCCCTCTGTCTGCTGTGCACTCTCTCCTTCTGGCTGCTACCAGCCCATTTGTCCATCTCTGTCTGTCCTCTACGTGGAACTGATTCTCACCAAGGTCAACAGTGACTCCTTTGATGCCAGGTCCAAAGAACAATTTCAGCCCTTTCCGAGTTCTGCCTGCCCCACTGCCTGCCCCTGCCCTGGGCCAGCCTGATGAGTTAGCAGAGCTACCTGAGGCCACAGTCCTCAGTGTCCAGACAGTCCCCAGGGCTGAGCACACTGCCCATTACCTCTCGACATCCAGCCTTCAGGGCCCCAAGACAATTCAAATGCAGCACCTGCTTCAGTTCAGCTAGAAGCCCGGGCAGCCCTTGTTCTACCTCCCTCTCCTCCGTGCGCCACATCCAGCCCTGCTGGTTCTCCCTCCAGACATTTGTGGGATCCATTCCCCTTCACTGGGATGGTTACAGTCTCCTCAGAGGACAGGTCTTCTCCCGCAAGCCCACCCAGTCAGGACCTACCTTTACAAAATGATTACATGGCTGTGGTGTACACCCGACCATCACAACTAACAGCTTTCATTGGTCTTAGCACTTCAATTATTTGTCATGGCACCTTAACATGAGTACTGACAGCATCTGCCCTCCACACAGGCCACCACACCACAGCTCACCTTTGCTCTAGCACAAGGTAGGGGTGGAAGGGTTCACCCAGGGACAGGTACAAAGTGAAAAGCCAGTGTGGGAGGGAGTCCTGGGAAGCCCCACATATACAAGCAGAACAGAGAAGAGTGTGTAGAGATGTCATTGAGAGACTGTGGCAAAGGTGCGGTGAGGGAGGCAGAAGGGGGAGTGTTAGCCAGGGAGCTTCAGAAAACAGATCCAGATCCTCAGAGGGGTCTATAAAGATGAGCTGCAGAGAGGCCCTGTGTCATGCAGGAAAGGAAGTGAGTGACCAATGCATCTCATCTCCCAGCCTGCCGGGAAGATTAATGAGTGCATACACGGAAAGTTCCCAGAACAGCACCAGGCTCACTCTTTGCATGTCATTAGCATTAATGTCATTGTTTTAATTAGGTGTCCCTAGGAATCACTCCCCTGAGAGAGGCCGCCCACATGGGGAGATGATGCAGAGACCTGCAAGGTGACATGAAACTTGATGGCTGGCCGCTGACAGGTCCCAGAGGATACCTGGGAGATGGCAGGCAGAGAGGAGCCCTGGGGCGAGTCTTATGAGGCCACAGTCCCCCTATCAAGGTTCATGATTTTGGGTGCTGTACAGACTGGAAGGCATATGCACTTTCTAGATGCAGGAAAATCCAATTCACAGGATTTAGAATGCGCCATGCAGTGACACCAGCTGGTGGCATCCTGCTCATGGACAGAGTTTGGGAGCTGGAAGCACCACCAATTACTGCACAGGGCAAGGGCACTGAGGCCAGATGAGGGGGCTTGGCCCAGATCTCGGCAAGAGCCTAGACAGATGATTCCTGTCTACCCATTACAGCGGGACCTCTTGCCAGCAGGCAGTTGGCTGTGACATCCTGTCCTTGAAAGAGACCGAGCAGCACATTGCTGACTGCCACAGCCCGTGTTGACTGTGGACTGGCTGTGGAGTGTGGCCATGTCTGGCCCAGGCCCTGGAAGCCCCAGCCAACAGATGTTCCCGTAATGCAGGACATTAGGCCCTGGCACAGCCAGCTGCTACTGCCAGCTGACATTCCTGAGGTCGGAGGGCCACTTTAGAGAGTGTGACCAGGGATGGGGGTGGCGGGTAGGGAGGGATGCAGGAGTCAGGCAGGGTGGTGTGGGGTGCTCCTGGCTTGGAGGTCAGCAGGACAAGGGGTCCATTTTCTTAATGGTGGCCTACTGCACACCTGCCATGAGCTAAGGAGCAGCTGGGCATCAGGGTTACAGAGGTGAAGAAAACAGACTAAGCTGTGAAGTTTACATTAGAGAGCAGAACAAGGGGAAAGGGCAGGGTCTCCCCTAAGCAGCTGCACCGGAAGCCCTGAGACCTGCATGCTGGTCTCCTCCACAAGTCACATTATTAGTGCTCACAGCAAAGCCAGGGGGCTCTGAGTATGCCCTGCTTTGGGTGACTAGAGCTCAAATCAGGAACAGAGAATCCCTCAAGGACTTGTAGATGCCTTGGGGACAGCCGGGGCAGCTAGGGCTGCCTTTCAATCACTCTCTCACCTCAACCTGTGGCCTGGGAATACTAAAGATTTATTTGCCACAACTCTTAAAGTCCTTCTGGCACCTCCTTCTGTCCTCAGCCTGGGTCCCCTCCAGAGCCCTAGGGGAAATCCCTGCAGCACCCAAGCAGGTAGGAAGTCTGGAACGAGACTACATGACCCCTGGACCCAAATCCCAATGTCTGGGTTTGAGAGACAACCTCCTTGACCCAGTCAGCCCTGGAGTTTAGGAGGACAGCAGGTGAGCTCTTCAGAGGGCCTTGGGCTTTTCTAGCCGGGACACTGATTTTGTCCTGCCCCTCACACAGAATACATCAGCATCTACGCCCCCATCCATAAACACTCCAGGTTCCGCACAACTTAGTTGTGCTGGGACAGGAAGACTTGAAGAGGCCTTTCCTCCCCCTCTTCCTCTTCCTCTTCCTTCTTTTCTTCCTCTGCCCCTTTTCCACCTCCTTCTCCTTTTACCATCTTTTCTTCTCCCTTTCCTCTTTCCCTCCCCCTTATTCGCTTCTTTATTCAAATACTAAGTCAAGAAGAATGAGTCAGACGATGCAGGGCAATACAGGAGTGAAGAGAAAGAGCCCACCTCGGCCTCACAGAGCTCACAGCCCAGATCATGCTAACAATTTGGATGTTATGCTGAATGCTAAGTAAGGCCATTGGATGGTATATTTGCTTTCTATTGCTGCTGGAAGTTTGTGAGCAAATTTAGTGTCTTCAAATGGCATCAATCATTATCTTACAGTCTGGAGACAGAAATCCAAAATGGGTCTCACTGGGCTAAAATCAAGGCATCCAGGGAAGGCTGGAGATTCTAAGGAAGAATGTTTTTCCTCACCTTTCAAGAGGCTGCCCATATTCCTTGGCTCACAGCCCCATCACCCATCTTCAAAGCCAGCTGCTTAGCATTTACAACTTTCTCTCCTCCGACTCTCCTGTCTTCTCTTGCTTATAAAGACTCACATGATTATACAGTGTCCACCCAAATAACCCAGGATAATCCTCCCTTCTCAAGGTTCTTAAGTGTACAGGCAAAGTCCCTTTTGCAGTGTAAGGTTGTATCTTCACAGGTTTTGAAGATTAAGATGTGAGTGTACATCTCAGGGCAGCTGTGGGGAACTAATCTCACAAAGTAGGTTTGGATGGGGATCCACAGGATCTGATTTGGTGGTGGAGGGAAACAGCAGATTTGAAGAGCAGAAAAACAGATGTAGAGACCTGTGGGGACAGGACGTGGCAGTGGTCCAGGGGAGACACTGAGGGGCTTGATTTGGAGTGATGACAGCCGATGTAGAGGAGCCCTGTGCAGGACAGTCTGGATGCAGGAATAACGGGACTTGCTGACAGATGGCTGGACACAGCTGGCAAGGCTGCTCAAGACTGTGTGTTCATGCACATGACGTGACTTATCATCGTGCCCCATGGTTGGTGAGCGGAAGCGACGAACTGTCTCTAAAATATCCTTCACAGACATCCACTGTCTCTGTCTCTTCCTTCTCTCGGCATCCTTAGAAGCCACATGTGGTGGCCACATGTTGAGAATGGCAGTGTTTCAAGATAGAAGGGGCCTGGATCCCTGAATGACTGCAAAGCCAGGCTCCACCTCCCACCTCTGCTGACCAAACTGGTCTATGACGTGTGCAAACAGGAAATGTCCCTGTGCTAAGTCTCTAGGACTTTAAGGTTAATTTGTCACTGCAGCAGAGTCTAGGCTATCCTGACTTGTGCAGCTGAGCGGAGAAAAGCACCACAGAGGTCATCAAGTTTCTGGGTTGGGTGGATGGAGGGATGGAGGGATGGATGAGCTACTTACCACATTGGGGAGGGCTGGATAAAAAGCAGGTAGTGGGGGGATTAGGCGAGTCAGAAGTCAAGATTTTAGGACATGGGTTCGAGAGGGTGCTAAGAACCTAGTGAAGACAGCTGTCACATAGACAGTTAGATAGAAGACCTGAATTCAGAGGAGAAATCAACCTGGAGAAGAGGCTGGGAAGAGGTCAACAGGGATGTTATTTAAGCCATGGGCCTGGATGGTTCTTCCAGCAAGGGAATGGTGCTCAGGGAAGAAAAAAAGGAGAGAATGGGCCTGACTCCAACAGAAAACAGAATGCCAACACTGAGAAGAGGAGCTAGCAAGGAAGCTGAAGGGACACACCAGGACATGCTAGTGGGACAGCAGCCCGGAAGCATGTTTCAGGGAGATGATCCAGTGCAGCCACCACATCCCCCTCCTCCCCTTTGCCCCTCAGAGAAGACCAGAAATCAGAAGAGTTCCCCCGATTCTACCCCAGCCGTGTCCCAGCCCCTCCTGGCACCAAGGAACTTGGTCCGAGGAGTTTGGACACTGCACGTCCCGAGAGCATCAGCCTCATGTTCTGTGGGGCTGTTCCCACCTAGGCCATTCTACACAAAGTAGTCAAGGAGTGGCAGCGGATCGTGACAGGAAGAGAGACAGAGTCCACTCAGACAGGTCGAACTACGGGAGACTGCAAGAGCTATTAGCCTTCAGCTGGAACGGAATGAGGAGTTCATCTCAGGTTGTCATGGTGATCATTTTGTCCAGCTCCACACACTGTTCAAAACTCGTGAGACCAGCAATGCCACAGAAAAGGCTACATTCTTCCCTTTGGAAAGCCACCCAGGATGCTCAGGTATTGTCAGAATGAGGTGTCCATTAGAGCACACAATTCAGAGAAAAAGGATTCAATTTACTGAAATATACTTTATAGTCAAAATTTCTGTTCCACAAAGGGAGGGCCTTCATGTGGAAAGTGCTGGAGGGGAGGAGCAGGACCAAGACAGAGCCCTCCCCTTTGGAAGTCAGCTTCTCCCAGGCCAGCACTGTCAGCCGTGAACCTGCCAGAAATGCCCAACCTGCACCCAGGAATTAGAAACCCGGAGTAGGCATCAGCAATCTGCATTTTAACAAGCCCTAAAGGAGAGTGTGACATATTTGGGTTTGAGAATGACTGGGCAAAAGAAATAGAAACAGACCCTACTGTGAGACCAGTATGAAGTCCCACAGGGAATCAGTACTTCAGAGCCCGAGTCCCTGCACCCACCCTGGTTCCTGGTCAGCCCCTGAGCTGCTGGGAAGCCCAGCGCCAGAGCAGTTCCCTCTTCAAGATCCTTCCCATTATAGTGAAGGGGCAGGGATCCAGCTGAGGTCCTGGAAAGGCCTCAGAGGATGGATCAACACAGCAACCAGCAGGTTTTCCATCTGCCCTCCAAATCTTCTCTCTCCTGCTCCTGCCATGGCCACCCACAGGCCTCCCTATTCCATCTTCTCGGTGCAGAAGCTCACAAAGGACCACTTCCCTGGCCAGCAGCGTTCACTCCTTCCTGCTGCCTCCTGAGTTCCAGGGGCTTCTACCATGGAGGTCACCATATGCATGACCATCCCATGCTGTTTCTAGACCAGTAAGGACCTGGGATCTGAGGGTCTCATACACAAGGCCACACACACCCTTTGCCCTTAACCCATCAGGGTTTTTGTTCCTGGACTCACTTTCCTAGATTTAAGAGACTGTGAGGAGATACACTATACATATGTGTACATAAAAATGTAAAATATTTATATACAAATATTTATACATAGTATGTAAGAATACAGAAAAGCTATATTCAGCCATGTGCTACAGAACGATGTTTCTGTCCATGACCAACTATACCTCCTGGTAGTTCCATGAGATTATAATGGGCCGGAAAATTCCTGTCACCCAGGGATGCCACGGCCATTACAATGTGATGCAATGCTCACTCACATGCTCGTGGTGATGCTGGGGTAAACAAACCTACTGTGCTGCCAGCAGTACAAAAGCACAGAGTGCACAATTATGTACAGAACACTGAACATAAAATAACCCACTGCGTCACTGGTTTACATGTTTACTACACTTCTTATCATTATTGTAGAGCATTCTTCTACTTATATATACAAAGGTATACTTTAACGAAGCCTGAGGCGGTGTGTGCAGCCTCCTACATCTTGAGTTTACAGTGCTCTTGATTGCATCAGGAGGACACATTGAGTGATTGATCATCTCGTTTGTGTAAGTGCACTCTGATGTTCATACAAGGAAATCGTCCATCAATGCAGTTCTCAGAAGACATTTCCATCATTAAGGAATGCGCGCGTGTGTGTGTACATGCGCGCATGTGTGTGTAAAAGCATCAGTGTGAGCTCATACTTGCAAGGCCTGGAATAAGCCGTTGAGGGAGTCCTTCGTTCATTTTCACGTGTATTTCAGGGACATCGCTGCCCTACAGCCAGCACCTGGGCAGGTGTGTGCTTGGGGACAGCACTGGCAGGGGAGGGCAAAGATGGTGGCAGCAGGAGGGCCGGCCTCTCCCAGTTCACCCCGAGCACAGGTTAAGGGCATAATGCACACCCGTCAATCTCCATTGCTCCTGGGTTTGATCATGGCCAGTGCGTGGTCCCCAGCCTGGCTTACCTGTACTACGGGGCTGTTCTCAGTCCTGAGATCACACAGGCCCCTGGCAGGTGATGTTCTCTGCTAAACCAGTGGTTCTGACACCTGGATGAATTTTAGAATCACCAGTAGGCTTTTAATGCAGACCTGCGTGGACCCCCCCGGACACTGGAAACACTGGGCTGGGGAGGGGGCCTAGACACAGGCATCTTGCAGGGTTTCCACATGCTTCAGTGCAATGCGCTGGGTCACTGCCAAGTGTGTCTCATCTGCAGCCAGGAGGCCCAACTGCAGTCAAGGAGGGCCTTAGAAGCAGGCCAGAGGCTTGCTTGAGGTCCCAGGGTGGGGGGGGGGTGCAAAATTCAGGCCTTCCCTACCTTCCCTAATGGCTGAGAGTGGGATAATGCTGTCCTACAAAGTAAGCCCTGAATAAGTACCTCCCCTAGTGAGGAGGGTCCTCCCACCTCAGCCTGCAAGACGAGCCTGCAGACCACAGGCCGATGGACCTCCTTCTCAGGTGGGCCTCCCCTGGGGCTCCCCTCACCCTGCCTTGCACCATCTCCTTCCCCATCAGGTCAGTGCTGCGGGTCTCCACAGCCATCTGTCCTCTACTAGACCCGAGTTCTTGGGAGCGTAGAGACTTCAGTAGGACACAGGCCAGCCTGTATGAGACTGAGACTTTCTGCTCTCCCAGCCCTTACAAAACAAACAGCCCTCAGCCTGTGCGCAGTTAAGAGCTCAGGCCTCTGGGCACACGCTCAAGGCCCTCCCCTCCGGCTCTTCTCCCCAGCCTCGTTTCCACGTCCTCCGTCCTCCACTGTCGCTGCCTGACCTTTCCCTCCAGCAAGGAGGCCAGCCGAGGGCGGGCGTCCCCTTGTTCCTCCTGAGCTGCAGTGCGGAACAGAGCTCCGGAAGGCGGCTCTGGAACAGACCGGATGCACCCACGGCCCCAGAGTTGCTCTTCCCACCTTCACGCAGGCCATCCGCACCCTGACTCACTCTGCCACCTTCCTTGGCTCTCATCTGCCCTCTAGAGCCCAGATCTAGTCCCAGGTCCTCCTCTGCTCTTCCAGAAAGCCTTTTCACATAGACCCAGGTAGACTGACCCATGGCCTAGAGAAGTCTTCACTCCCCAGAAGAATTCAGATCTAGCAGAAGACAGACAGGCCCAGAGACCCTCAGCACTGTGAGACGACCCTGGGCAACAACTGCAGTACCCGCAGAACACTTAGCAAATGCCACACACTGTCCCTTGCACAAACCACAGATTTAATCACTTAATGAATAATCCCACGAGGTAGGTATATTTCCTCCATTTTGCAGACAAGCACATTAAGGTATTAGGGTCCCACTGCCGGTGACAGTGGTGGGGGTGGGGTGTAGGGACACAGGGCGCATTGTTCTTGCAAGGCAGCATATCCCTGCAGTTGAGGGCACAGGCTGAGTTCAAGTTTCTCCTCTGCCTCTTAATGTACTGTGTCCTTAAGCAAGGTACATAACCTTCCTTGCCTCAGTTTCCTCATCTATAAAATAGGGATGGTGCAGATGCAGCCCCCCAGGTTGCGGCGGTCGAGTAGAGAGCCAGCACAGCGCCTGGCACAGAGGAAGTCTATGTAAGTACTGACCATGGTCCACTCCAACCCCCACCTCTTTAAAAGAGGAGCTCTTGAGGCTCAGAGCAGGGAAGAGCCAAGGAGTCGGTGGTCCAGCTGGGCCCTCAGTGTCCTCCTCTTTCTTACTTAATGACTGAGCTTTGCTTCTGCTTAATTCACTCTCAACTCTGTCTTACAGACCTCTCCCTTCTGACTCAAGGCAGCCAGGGGTAGGGAGAGGTGTGAGACTCTCTCAAAGGCTCTTCTCCCATCTGAGCACTAGGGCTGGAGGACAGCTCTCCCCTCAGCTCCAGACAGAATCCTTTGCTCTACACTCCACCTGTCCCAGCCTGCATGCTTCCTCCCGCCAGTCCTCCTCTGCTGGCACTACTACCTGCATCCCCTGCCCAGCTGAAAGCTCTTGCTCCTCCACTGAGTCCCCTGGCACTGGCTCTGACTCATTCCACCACAGACAGGGTCTCAGAGTGAGCACACATCTCTCTGCATCCCCTGCCCACCTCTGGCCTTGTCCTCCACCAGCCAGGCCAGACACCGTGGGTTCCCGCACACGCAGAGGGAAGGAGAGGGTGAGGGGATACGGTGAACGTCAGGGAGACGATGGGCGAATGAAGGAATGAATGAGCAGCGGGTGAGTGAGTTTCTTCCACAAGCTTTGGGTCCCCCACCAAAGTTCAGGGTTTGGGAGTGACACATGGCCTGCCCTGAGTCACGGGGTCTCAGCTCCGGTGGACATGGCCATAAGACACACAGATCCTGCTCCCGCCCAGTGCCCCCTACCCACTCACTGCCTCCTGGGCCTTCAGATAGGGGTTACTCGGTGCCCCAGAGGTCAGACTCCCGCCTTCTGGCTTCTTGTTCCTGTGGATTCCTTGGCTTGGAGTGTCCCCTCATCTGTCCCTCCAATACCTGCATCACACACCCACCTGTCCCTTGGGCCCCGCATAGGGGTTCTGAGCTTCTGCTTCTCACTAGAACCTTGTGGAGCTTTTAAATGTTACAGTGCCTGTGACGACCCAATTGGCTTGGACTGTGGCCTGAGCACGCTCCTCCACAAGCTCCCCTGGCAGTTCTGATGTGTAGCCCGGCCCAAGAGCCTGCAAGCCAGTTTACTGTGCCTTTTATGCAGTCCTGGGGATTGAAGCCACAGCCCTTGCACTGAGTCTATCCCCAGCCCTTTTTTATTTTTTGAGAGTCTTACTAATTCACTGAGGTGACCACGCTGGGCTTGAGAGCCTCCTGTTGCAGGCCTCCGGAGCACGGGGACTGCAGCCCTGCACCACCGTCCCAGCCTCAAGAAGCAGGTTTCCACGCCACCTTCTCTACAAGCTCTTCCCCATCCTCCTCCTAGAGCACACCTGGGCCACAGCTCTTCCCAGCACTGGCCTGCCCCTATGAGGAGCATGTCCGTCCTCACATCCATCTCTCACTTCAGCCATGCCATCCTGGCAGGCAAGCCTGTTCTGTCTTCAACTGACATGCAACTCGGAGTGGGGGCACTGAGCAGCACACAGCCCATGTGAGGTCCCTGCCCCACCCCGCCCTACCTCTCCTCTTCCCTCCCAGATGCCTGTTTGTTGCACCCTGGAACATAAGAGGCAGGACCCCTGGGGCCCAAGCCCTCAGGTGGTCTACCGGGCCCTGCCCTCAGCACCTTGTTTCCCAAACAAGGAATTTGGACAAGAGACTCTTCAGGTAGTCTAAGTTTCTCCGGGCTGTGCACTATCTGGGCCCCTGCCTCAGTTTCCCTAGTTGGTGAGGCCTAGAGTTCACTTTCGACCTTAGCAAGTGCACAGGGCAGGGCAGGCTGGCATAGCTGGGAGTTGCTCTCTCCCCAGTCTTCACCCAAAAGCAGCTGGCTATGGAGCTCAGTCCAGCGGGACTGCTGCATTTAACTGGGCTGCAGATTAATAAAGTCTTCAAGCAGATGGTGCTCAGAAGAGCTGAGCGGATCGGGAGGGAGAAGTATATCCCTCTGGCCGGAGCAGCAGCCCCACCCTTGAGGACACACAGCCAGCCCTCCATGGAGGAGGCGGGTGTGAGGAGAGGGTGGCCTCCAGGCACTACACCCAGACCCCACTGCTCCTCAGGCAGGAAGGAGAGGACTCTGTAGCCTCTGTGGGCCTTGGGGTCCCACTCCCATGGCAAGGAGTCGGGAGAAGAAGGTTCCGTAAGACCACTAGGTCTCTCCAGGGCTGTGCCACTCCCTTGGGACCAGCAGAATGTTGGGAGACAGTTTTTGGTTATCCTTGGGATCTAGGGTCTTAGGAGCATTTAAGGGGAAAAGCTAAGGATGCTGAATGTCCTGCAGTATGTGGCCCCATCCAGGACAGGCCACGTGCCCCTCCCTAAATGCTCACTGCTCCCAGGAAAAGCCCCGCTCGGACAGCCTTTGTGACGGAGGTCTTGTTGCCCTTCTCCTTGGCTAACAGGAAGTGCAGAGGAGAAAGGACATGGCCCCACAGCCCTGCCCTGGGCTGGCAGGGGGTTCCACAGCTCGGCCACAGGCAACAGCTGCATCCCTGCTGCCACCAAGCCTCAGCAACCTGCTAACAAGCTCTCTGACAGCCACTGCCCATGCCAGGCACCAGCTCTGTCCTGGACCCTGCAGAAGAGAAGGTGGCCTCAGAACAGCCCTCAGCCACCAGGGCAGATGGCTCCAAGCCGGACAACCCCAACATCACTGCCCCAAAGGGCTGGCGGAGGCCCCAGAGACCTGTACCCTCCGCCACCCTCTGCAAGGTGAACTGGAAGTGAGGAAACTGGTTCTAAAGATTGGCCTGAATGTACAGGCTCTCCCTGCCACTCCACTCACCCAGAGAGGAATCGTTCAAGCCCAGCAGGTCATAGGCGCTCTGGATCTTCTTCAGACACAAGGTTTGCTCCTTCTTGAAGATGCAGTCAGAGTGCATGGCAGCAGCCTGCAAGGGATACATGGGATGGGCGGTGGGAAGAGGCCAGGCGGTCCACTACAAGCCTTTCTACCTAAACCCTCCTCCCTAAACCCCACCACTGGCCAGTGGTGGAAAGGGGCTTGGGAAAGAAGGGAGAGGAAGAGAGTGACAGAGAGATCTCAGGGCCAGCTCACAGCTTGGCATCACAGATAACATAAGGGCTCTTGTCAGTCACCAACTCAGTGAATGACCTAGAACAAATCACACTGCCTCCCCAGACCTCAATTTCCACAACTTGTAATAATATCAGCAAACACATATAGCACTTTACTAGATGCAGGCATTATTCTGAGTGCCACACATGTGCATGTTTATGTATGTATATTTCCCAGGAGTACTGTGAAGTGGATACTATTTGTTATCATTTTCCATTTCACAGACATGGAAACAAGTCCAGAGACTTTAAGTAACTTTCTGAAAGTCACCTGGCTCAGCAGACTGTACAGCCAGGGCCTGGACCGAGGCGTTCACACTCTACAGGGGCAAGCAAGTGATGAGGAGGGCAGGGGCTGTGAGAGATCACTGTCTCTCCCCCTGGGGGCCCAGCAAGGAGGGACACCTCAGCTGCAGCAGGTGAAGAAGCAGGGCCAGACTTCAGTGAGGCCACTCTCAGTTATGGAAGGAGAAACTGAGGTTCAAGAAGAGACTGCAGCCCAAAGTCACACGACCAGTGAGTAGCAGATACGGATTCTGGTTCAAGACTAAGTGACTTCACAGCACTGCGTTATTGTCCTGACAGCTGCCTATGAATCCTGTCACTGTAACTCAAATCCCCCGGGAGGGGAAGGTTCCAGGGGGACAGCAGTGAGTGTGCGGCAGTCACAAGGCATCCAAGCTGCCATGGGCCATGTTCAGGATCCGTCTGATCCCAGCTGCTCAGTTTGCAGGCAGCTCTCCGAAGACGGATGGACTCCTCTGAGGTCATGTGGGGAGGCAGGACAGAGGCAGGACTGGCACCCGGGACTCTGAAGATGGCTCCATTCACTGCCAGTCCAAACTCCCAGAGGGAGCGGTGGAACCAATCCTGGAAACCTCCTCTCTCTCCCTACCCTCACCTTTCCTTGGGGAAGACATGGGCAATGGACTCACAGGTTGAGGAGTAGAAGATCAGCCCCAACCAAAGTCTCTGCACACAGCTGAAGAGGCTGCATATTGCACAACTCTACAGGCTGCCACACATGCCACCACTATAATAGATCCGAAAGTTGTGAGCCAGGTTTGGCGGTGCAAGCCTAAGACACTAGCTCTCTGAGTCTCAATTTAGCAACTTAGTAGGGCCCTGTATCAATATAAAAATGAAATAATAGTTTTAAAAGGGCTGGGGATGTGACTCCATGGGAAGGTCCTGGGATCAATCTGAAAGAAAGAGAAGAGAAAGAGAGAGGGGGAGGGAGGGAAAGAGAGGGAAGGAGGGAAAGGGGGAGGCAGGTAGGGAGTTGTGTAACAATTTGCTGTCCGATGAGTGCAGGGTCATGAGGAAGGGGAGCATCTCTGTTTCACACGAAGGCCTTGGGTGGCCCGATGGGGCTGCTGGCAGAGCTACCAGCCCCAGTATGGCTTGGTTCAAGACATTAGTTCTCAGGGACAGCGGCTCAGATGAGGCTGGACACCAGAAGAGCTGTGGAGGGGAGAGCCCTGGGCCCTTACCACAGGCAGCAGAAGGAGAGCAGCAAGGGGGACCTGCAGGTTGCTGGCCATGGCACTTCTCAGCCAGTGCGCCTGGCCTCTCATCCCAGCAGCTGCCTGTCAGCCCCACCGTGTCCGCGGGCTGCAAAGGAAGAAGAAGCAAGATCTGTGAGTCATCACCTCCCAGCCTCCAAGGGCAAATCTCCTCCACGCCCAGGTCCATCTAGCTTTACTTTCCTGTCCCCCAAACATGCTGAGCGCCCAATCTGCACCAGGCTGTGAGAACACAGTGACCACGCAGGCTCAGTCCGTCAGCCTACCGCGATAGTTGGGAGACCAGCTGTCTCCCCAAATCTTGGCATTCTCCCCTTCCTTCAGAGCGACGTTGTGACTGGCACACACATGCCCACCTAGAACTGACATTTCCTGCTCTCCCCACGCTCAAGTGTGAGCACATGATCACACTGGCACCTAAGAACTGTTGCCGGCAGCAACATGAGCCTTGCATACAGCTCTTGTCTATGCAACCATCCTTCCCTAAATGCTGCAGGCAGCTTTGCCAGTGTAGACAAAGACACCAGCTGGGAGGGTCAGGAGGGACACTTTGAAAGGAGCCAGGGTCACAGAGGGGTCTTGTGGCACAGAGCTGCCCTTCTAGCTTGAATGGCCCATCTCACTCCAGATGCTTCATGAGGGAGATGTGAACTTCCATTCAACTCTCTCCCTCTTAAAGTGTCTCTTGGTCCCACCTCCCAGGCTGGCACCCTAAAAAATTCACACTCCTTTCATCCCACCTCACTCCACTTTGCTCTCACGATAAAGTGACAGAAAACAGAGACTATGTGCTCCACCCTGAGAGTAGCAGGGGCTTCCGGGGACAGGCACACGGGATCGAGTCCCAGAAGGAACCAGACAAGTGGCAGGAAGTTGAACAAGGCACCTCAGGAGCCCAGCTCCTTCTCAGCAGAAGAGCGCCCCGAAGACACACCCTGCGGCCCAGCAGCTCCACAGCTGGGAAGTACTGGCACTTGGAAAAAAAAGAAGCATGTGCAAAGCTGCTCACCACAACATCATTTAAAACAGCATTTAAAACAGCAGTCACCAGGTGGGCACTGCTAAACTGGCATTGGCACAGCTACACAAAAGACCATACAAAACTACATAGTTAATTTTAAATCATTATCGTTACTAACTGCTTTTAAAAAGTTTGGGGCCCATGCTGGGGCACCTCTAACCCACACATGCCTGGTCCTGGAGGCAGGAAGGGGCTGGAGCAAGCCCTCCCTGGGCATCTCAACCTTCAGAACTTGCACACAGGCCCAGTGTGCAGGGCTGCTGTCACCTGGGTCCCCCGTCCTGGCTCTCTGCCTGGCCTTAATCTCTTCTGGCCTCCCCCACAGCCTTCCTGAGCTCCAGCTGGTGGGAAGCAAGCTTGCAAAACAAGAAGAAAAAAAAAAAAAAACAGCTGCTGGAAGTCTTCACAAAAGGGAGCCCTTCTCCACCAGCCCAGCTGACCCAGAGACCCTTCGGAACTTGGAGACCCTTTGGAACTTCAGACCCTTGGAGATGCTCTGAGACCCCCAGAGTAGAAGTGATGCAGGATCAGCCCCTTCCTGCGGGTCAGAGGGGACAGGGCAGGAGGGGACAGCCCCTGCTAGGCTTGGCAAGCAGACTTCTGCCTCTGTACCCCTCCCAGTGCCTTCTACATCATGGTGGCCACAGAATGCCTTTGGCATTGTACCAAAGGGTTCAGTCCCCTCCAGCAGTTCTGGGGAGCCCAAGGCCCTGCCAGCAGAGAGATGGAAGAGAGTCAGGTTCCAGGGCCTTCACTCAGACCAGAAGCCATCTCTGCTGCCAGCCGATGGGCAGAAGTTCTCGAAATGCTGAAGGCCTCTGAGAGCTGAGGATCATCTTCCCATACCTCTGACCACCTCAGACGTGACAACACAGCTCCTGGTCCTCGGGACACTCTGAGATGGCAGCAGGACCACCCCCCCATCACTGCTTCCTCCCCTAGCCTTGAACTCTGGGCCCGGTGTGCAACTTGCTGGTCACTGGAGTCACCGCACAGGTGCAAAAGACACCCTCCCCAGGGAAGCAGAGCTCCCCACATGGTGGCCAGTGCCAGTGCTGGTTCATGCACTCTGGGTGGCATCATGCAGAATTAGGCTTATAAAGGTGTAGTCTATGCTTCGTTAGAAGGAGGACTGGCACAGAGCTATGGCTGGCAGCTACAAGTGGAGGAGGCATGGTAGCAGGGAAGGTGCCGGCTGCCTGCTTCCTCATTCATATTCTCTCCCTCTCCCTCTCTCTCTCTCTCTCTCTCTCTCTCTCTCTCTCTCTCTCTCTCTCTCTCCCTCCCTCCCTCTCTTTCTTTCTCGTTCCACACACACACACACGGAGAAACAACAGGTCCACAGAAATGAGCATCAGGGCATAACAACCCCATGGAGACAGAGACATCCCCAGGGCTCCCACTTCAAAGAATCAATACAAACTTCCAGGATGTGGCGCACGGGTGGAGATTCCTTCAGGGACACAGGGACACCCACACACACACACACACACACACACACATACACACACACATACACTCCTCTGCAGAGCAGACACACACAGGCCCAGAACAAAAGCACATGCACAGGCAAGCACGCAGCCCTGTGGCTGTTCAGATGTGTTCACCAGACTGGATGTGCACACGCCGGTGCCCACATTCAGGCTGCAGTAGCATCAGATGCATCTAAGCACACAGATCCATGCAGATGTGAACATGCATGTAGGCAGGATAAACGCGAGCCTGCACGTGGGTGCACACACATACACACGGGGGAGGCCTAGGCTTACAGGATCCTCTCCCCTGCTCCAGGTGGGCCAGTTCCTCCAGTACAGCTGCAGGGGACTAAAAAAGCCTAAAACCAGGACTAGGCACTAGCCCAGCCCAGCCCAGCTCTCTGCATTGTCAACAGCATGCTTTAGACCATGGGAACCAGGGCAGGGGTGTACCCCAGCCCAGTGGCACAGGGTAAAGGAGCTAGGGACTCTCAGCACTGTGCCTCCTCTCGAACTTGACTCTTGACTGTTGCCCTCTCTTGCTCCCCCTTATGCAGTCCACCTCCTGCCCAGCTGGACACAGCCACTCCCCAGAAAAGCAGGGAGAGACAGAACCTGGAGCCCAGGGTCCTTGACTTCCCTTCACCCACCTCTAGGAACCTCAGAGATGGCTTCCCGATCTCTCCAGGCCAGTAATCCCCCCAGCCCCTCTAGGCTCTTCTGTCTCCATCCTCACTTCTGCTGGCTAGCACTCAAAGTGTGCAATCTTAGGTCTGTCTCAAACCCATTTCAGGGAACATGTGTGGCTTCTGTGGCTCAGAAGAGTCCTCCAAGGTGTCCCCTGGTTCCAACACCCACCCAAGTCAGCCACTCCCCCTTCTCTCCATCCTGGCTTTCTCCCTGGGCTGCCAGTGAGGATCTGGCCAGAGGGGCAAGCCAGGCAACCCCAGCCTGAAAATACTCTCTACCCTCAGGAGGAACCTGGGCTCCTTGGGCCTGGCTGCAGAATGTCTCAGAATGACTGGGTCACCCAACCCAGGTTCTCTCTCGGGTCGAGGACTAGGTGCTGCTGGTCAGCTGGCTTTGACAACAACTAAACCCACCCCTAAGTACTTAGACCTGGGAGCCATTGTACTAGAGTTTTTAGCCCAAGGACCTAGGGGTAGCTGCCTAACCTTTCCAGGGCCTCTATTCTTTCATCTGTAAAATGGGAACAGTAATGCCTATCTCACAGATACCACTTCAAAGTATTAACAAATTTATATAAATAAACCACAGAGTACATATGATTGTTCAACACCCACTGAGGGCTACAACACCTGTTCACTATTACTATCATCTTACCACTTTGTGGTCAGTCTTTCTGTACCTTCTTTGCTGTCACCTCCACCCCCAGAACCTTGTGTCACATTCAAGATGGGAAGAACAGGCCTGCTGTGCCTTTATTTGCTAACTGTTAAAACGCAGTAAACAACTCAGTATATATCAGGTACTCTTTCAAGCAACAAATAAACATTAACTCCTTAAATATTGCTGAAATCTGTGAAGTAGCTCCTAACACTATTCTCATTCTATAGCAGAGGGTACTAAGGCACAGAGAGGCCAAGCAACTTCCCCCGAGGCCACACAGCAAGTACATGATGGATCTAGGAAATGAGCCCAAGTCGTGCATCTGCCAAGCATGTGCATGTTTGGTCTTCTACTCTCTGCGATCAGTAGGAGGAAGATGGGCTCAGAGCCCCCTGTTATCCCACTGTGACTCCCTTCCACCTCTCCTACCCTCTGCTCATGTACCTGTGCATGTTCTATCCTCAGGAAGAGTTAGCCATAAACATACATTCAGATCTGAAATTTAAGAGCTGATGAGGAATGCCCATTGTGGGGATAGGGAAACTGAGGTTAGAGAGCAGGAGACACTTTCAAGGTCACACTTGGAGCCCTGGAGGTTTACCTCACCGGAACCGGGTGCGCAAGCAGATATTACAATGAGAGGGAAGTTTGGGGGACCCAATGGCACACCATTCCCGCCTCCTGTCAGGCAGACCTGCCCTCCTAGACCTTGTGAGCCCAGCACATGCCTGTGGCAGGAAGTGACAGCACCAGTCACGTCCTCCCGTGAGCCGAGGCCCAGGCCACTGTGGCCCCACACACATAAGACACGTCATCAGTCAGCACTTGGAGCAGGCGGTGACTCATGGCTGCCGACCGTCCACACCGGCATGGGAGGGGCCTGCAGACCCTGCCACCTCATCCCCAGCGGAGCCCTCCTGCGGCAGCATGGGCAGATGGCCCAGGCCTTGGCGGGAAGCTACCGCAGCCCTAAGCAGCACAGTGCCTGTGCCCTGTGGAAACCCTCCAGGGGTGAGAGGACAGCCCCATCCCCTCCCTCTGCTCAGCCACATGGCCCATGTCCCTCATCTGTCCTGCCTGGGGACGGGGCCATCCAAGCCGCTGATTAACACCCCTCCTCCTCACAGAGCAGCACCGAGCTGGGACACCAGATGAGAGACAGCTAGGAAAAGAGCATCGCTCCCCTCCCCTGCACTCTACATGCTGCCTGTAGGAAGGAGACTGCAGCAGGACCCACTGGGCTCCCTCCTCTCCCTCCCTGCTGGGACCAGGGGGAAGGCTGAAAGGGTAAGCTCGGCTAGTCCACTCCCCTCGAAGGAACAGTGGCTGCTTCACTGAAGCAGAGCCTTTCTACAGAGCCTCCCTCCTCCACAGTGAGGCCACGTTCACACTTATGCTCTCCTTAGAGTCCAAAGTGTCCCATCCTGTCTGCCCCGGGAGCCCTCACTCATACCCTGCATTTCACATAGACTTGGGGTGGGGGCAGGGAGGGGGATACTGAGGCACGCAGCACATCAGCAGTACCTTCCCACTCAACTGCAGAGGGCTGGGGGCCAACAGAAATCACAAGCCTTCTCCAAGGTCAGCTGAAAAGTCCTTCTCCCCAAAACTGTGTCCTGTCAGGAAGCCCCTTTCATACCCAAGAGTACTGGGACATCACCTATCTCCTATCCTAGAAGAGTCAGAGTGCATGCTCCCCTCCTGGCCAGATTAGAGGAGCAGGAAAGGAGGAGGCAGAAGATAAAGACCAGGCCAGGGGAAGGAAGGAAGGAAGGAAGGAAGGAAGGAAGGAAGGAAGGAAGGAAGGAAGGAGGGAAGAAAGGAAGGAAGGAAGGAAGAAGGGAGGGAGGGAGAAGTGATGGGAGGTGGAAGGAACTGGAGGTGCTGCTGGTGGGCCCGAGCACACCTACTGTAGTCCAGGACAGGAGTGGCTGCCAGCTGGGCAGAGACATCCCCCACCCCCTGCACTGGCCACAGGTGAGCAAGAGTGAGTCAGCTGGGCCCCTGGCACACAGGACACAGGGAGGATGTCCACAAAGCTTGCCCAAATGTCTGCAGGATGGTAGGGAAGGAGATTCGGGGTGCTGAGGGACACAAAACGACACCAGGAGGTAGAGAGTTACAGGTGGACAGCACCAGTCCGTGGAACTTGGGGACACTAGGAGGCTATTCCATGAAGCAGACAAGCTGCAGTAACTTCAGTTAGTTTTTCACAAATGAAGTCCCCAGTGTCCCCAAGTGGGGCTGTATCTCAGACAAAGGGGAGGCCTCTTTGGGGTGGGGTGTTGTGGCCCACAGGTGCCGTCCTGGGACTGAGCCATCCAACAGATGGGCACTGTGAGCTCCAGGTGGCATCCTGGGCTTCTAGCACCAGGCACCTGCCTCCCTTCCTCAGCCTCTTGCCCCTTTCTCTTCCCTAACCTTACAGCCCCAGAGTTGGCAAGCCCCTCAGCCAGTTGGATCCAAGCTTGTCGCCTATTTTTGTACAGCCAGGGAGCCAAGAATGGTTTGTACCTTTCTAAATGGTCAATAAAAATTAAAAGAAGCAGCACATTTCACAACACATACGAATGGCATGAAATTTAAATATTCAGCTTCGGCAAATAAAGTTTATCAGCACATATCCATGCCTTGCTTTTGTACTCTCTATATTACATATTTACTATATTTACAAAAAAAAAAACAAACAACAAGCCTGCAGACCTTTGTCCTAGACTCCTGCAACTCAGCGTACACACACGCACACACGCACAACTCTCTACTTGATTCCATGTGCATCTGGACCGTCATTAGGGAAGACTCTGTGATATTTAGGCAGATGTGCCCAGAGCTGTGTGAGAGAGTGTGCCTCAATGTCTGTTTGTCTTTCTGATGTTGCACATCTCTATTTGCCCCATATCCCTGGCAGGCATTATGAGAAGCCTACATGCCTCCCCGGCTGTGTGTCACTCCCTCCCTGTGTGTCACTGTGGGGGTGGCTGTCACCGTGCCTCTGACGGCATCCAGAGCTCGGTACAAACACATCGCAGCTGAGGAGTTTCCAGCCTCCATGTTGCCAAGCAGCTGGGCCACTAGGCCCAACCCTGTCAGACTGGGAATCTTAGATTCTTCTATAGGAAGGGGACTGTGGGCTCCTGTCTGGGGTGTCTCATCTCTGCTCACAGACCTTCCCAGGCAGGAAACTCATGTCACCCAGGTGTCAGCTCCGTGGTTAGTGGCTCTCAGGTAAGCCAGGTCCTCCTGGCCTTGAGCTGAGCGCGTGCTCTGCACTTGGCACACTTGGTCATACCCTCTGGAAGACACAGGCCGTGGCTCCACTTAGTGCCAGCCCTTGGTCAATAAAGTGTTCACCCCCCGGGAGGCCAGCATCCTGTAACACAAGCCTAAGCTTCCTCTAATCACATATACTGATCTGTAAACACCCACTGAAATTAGGGGACGCATCCCCAAGTAGGAGGGCAGCAGCGAGAGCTGCCTTGGGAAAAAGGATGGCTCCCAAAGTATTCCCCTAACCCTGCCCGACAGAACCTTACAAAAAACAGAATCTTCCTGCATGCTAGAGTCTGCCTGACCCTCAGAGGTCAGGAAAGCATCCTTCCAGAGGCTTGGACAGACACCCACCTTCCCTGTACACAGGAATAGACTCCCAGGGATCTTGTCTCGGACACCCCACCATGGGAAAGACACTACTAATGGCAAAACAGGCAGGGGATAGGGACCAGTTTCCTGGTCACAACACACCACACACACACACACACACACACACACACACACACACTTGTTGATGGATGGGTTGGAGACCTGGCCTGGCCCAAGGCCCACCTCACTGTGTTGTCTCTAATCTCTACGTTCAAATTTCATCTTGCATCCAGAATGGCACCTCTGCCTGCCCTCTCCAAGGTCAGGGAGAAGCTGCAGCCCTGGACTCTGCTACGGACTGGGACTCTCTGCCAGCCTCACTTACACCCAGCCCAAACTCAGACGGGGGCTATCTAACAGCACCTAGGTACCCCAGGCTGCCCCACCTCCAGCTCCTCCAAAGGCCAGGGTCACCAGAAGCCTTTGGCCTGACCTTCAGTGCTAGTCCACCTCTGGCCAACGGCAGACCCAGGGCAAGATACCCTGATATCCTGTGTGTAGCCGCTTCCAATCTCCACCCTGCCCCCCGCCCCAGGGCTGCTCACAGGAAAAGCTAAGTGCTGTGCCTTGTTTTTGTCTTTGTTGGTGGTGTGGAGGGAGGTGGAGGACAACTGAAAGGCTGGGGGAGGTAAAGAAAGGGAGTCTGACGCACCTGTACGGAAACAGAAAGGGCTTGAAGAATTAGCAGCGCCCCAGGATCCCGACCCCAGCATCTGTCAGGAGGGGCCTGTGTGCTCCACGTGAAAGGCCTTTGGGCTGGGCTCCCTCCTGGGGTCCTGGTCGCTCCCGACCTCCTAGCCCTAGCCCGCGCTCAGGTTGAAGATGCTACCCCCCCGCCCACCCCCACCCACTCCCACCCCCAGCTGCCGCAGGAGCTGGGCCATTAAGGCAGGCGGCAGGGACCCCACTTCCTGCCCCCACTTCATCCGGACTGGGAGGCCGCATTTCCATCACAGGCCCCACAGGCCGTTTCCGTACAGGACAGCCAAAGCTCAGGCATCCCCAACCCAACCCCTCGCACCGCGGGAAACCGAGGGACCAGCTCTTTTGAAGGATCCCGCTTGCATATCCGTAGAGGGTCATTCTACGCTGGCCTCTACCTCAGCTCATTCTTTGCCCACCTCTCAAACCGTGTGCAGACTGCGGGACCTAGCCCCGAGGGACCCTCTCGTGTTGCCATCTAAATGCGCTCAGACGCGCTCCCAAGGGGTACAGGTCCCTTGGGGTCCCTCTGGCCGCAGTGTCATTCCTGCCCGTGGCTGTCCCTTCCTGGCGCAGGAGAGGCGCAAGAGAGGTCGCCCCCACCCCATTGGGCTGCAGGGATCGAGGGAGGGTATCAGTCGCCCCAAGCAATGGCCCTGGTCACGAGGGGGCGGTGGCGCGGGGGGGTGGGGGTGACACGCAGGAACCCGCGGCGGCGGCGGCGGCGGGAGAGCTTCATTTCGGACTCGGGAGCTCCGGCCCGCGCCGCTCCGAGCCCGCCTGGTCGCTGGCGGCCGCGGCGCGGAGACCCCAGGGCTGGAGGGGGGCGCCGAGGTTCCCGCCGGGCGAAGGTTCTGGAGCTGGCGCTGGGCTGCCGGGTGTGGAGGGCAGGGGCGGCGGGGCGGCCCTTACCTGCTCACCGCGGGCCCGGCGGCGGCCGGAGTCTCCGGGACGCCCGGGGCCGCAGCGAGCGCGCCGAGGAGCGCGCCCAGCCCGGGCTCCGCGTCCTGCGCCCGCCAGCGGCCGGGGTCCGTGTGTCCCTGCGCGGCGGCGTGTGCGTGTGCGCACGCGGGGACCGCGCTCGCCCGGAGCCGCCGCCGTCAGTCACCGCCCGGCGCCCGAACGCGGCGCCCCCCGCCTGCCTTTACCCGCCCCAGCCGCGCGGCTGCCCCGCCGGGCTCTGTCCTGCGGGAGAGGCGCCGCCTCCTCTGCCGCGAAGCCGGGCTTGGGGAGAGGGAGGCGACGGACCACCGCCTCCCCCCGCGGATTTAGCAGGCTGGAGGGGGGTGCAGGCCAATGAGCTCCGGGGGGCGGGGTTAGGCCGGGGCGGGGAGGGGGGAGCGCGAGGAAGGCCCCGCCCGGAGCACGGAGGAGCTGGAGACCCTGGGGCCCGGATGAGGAGGTGGCACCCCCCCACACCTCGGTCGCGAAAATTCGGGGACCAAGTGGAGCCCTCCCCCCACCTCCCACCCACCCCCACGCTCCGCATGATACCCGGAGTCAGAAAGCCCTCTTCTGTCTCCTTCTCGTGTCCTGGTATCTGTTCTTTCCCCTCCTGTGAGAAGCCTTCCAGCTGGGCTTCCTGGAGTCCTTTCTGGGACTCTGTTTTGCCTCCATGGCCAGGTTTCGGGGCGCCTGATTTGATGTCCTCAAATGTGATGTCCTGCAGAATGCCATTATAGCCAGAATAGGGTTGGTGATGCTTGCTTACAGGACAGGGTATCTGTCAATGAAAGCAAGCTTCTGTACTTGTACAAGGGAATGTTAGTACCTATCCCTATGGTCTTGACAACAGCATTAAATAAGAAAGGTACACGCACTCCATAAGAGGGTTTCACTAGTTTCATTTATTCATTGATGTGGAATAAATCACTACTGCCTCTCTTTTTGTGGTCCAGCTCAACCTCCTAGTACCAATAGGTACATTGAGGCTTAATGATAGAAACTAAACAGGTCAGAATCTCATGACCAGTCGTGATGGTGCCAAAGCTTAGTTAAGAGCAATTATTCACCCACTCCCCGGCAAGTGCTTAAACCCTCAGCTCACCCACCCCTGTGGGTACCTGCCTCCACTCCCAGCTTCTGGATACTACCCCGAGCAAGCAGTGTCAGAAGAGCCCTACACACCCAGTCCTTTGTTCTGCAGCCTTGCCCCATCAAGAGAACTCTTGGCCAGCCTCCCTGTGGGCCTGAGTCCTGGGGCGGCCACCTGGTGAGGAGTCCTAGTGGAGGAAGGAGAAAAACACTGGAGCCTCTCCCCGGTGCACTTCCCTGGTGTAACCGAGAAGGACAGGCAGAGAAGTCTATGTGGAAACTTCAAGGCAGCAAACTGAAGTCCTAGAGAGACTTACGGAGCTCCCTCGGGCTGGGCAGAAAGTCGATACTTTGTCCTGACTGCTCATGAGCACTGTCCCGGCTGCCATGCCGTGCTGTCGGTCTGCATGGCTCCAGCTCCTTTCAGTCCAAGAAAGCTTCCTGGAGGAGAAGCAAGGTCAGCATTCTCTGTATCAAGAAAGACTGGGACCCCACAGAGGTCAGGTGCTGTACCAGAGCCAGCCAGCCAGGACCTCCCTTTGGAGCCCACTATGCCCCTTCTTAGCTTGTGGCCCCAGCTTCTGGGAGTTGGCTTTCTCCATTGGCCTCCAGCCCAGATGCTGGGAAGATCAAATGAGATGCCGTGTGTGAAAGTGCTCTGTAAACTGTGAACCGGGCAGAGGCAAGCGAGGCTGCCAAGAGTCTGTAGATCGGGAGGGAAGCAAGGAGCACAGGATGTAGCTCCAGCCGGGGAGTGTGTGGAAGCATGGTGATGGGGTCACCTCATTCAGGACAGTTCTCCCCGGGAAAGGTGGATGCTCAGCCTCCCTGAATAAGGAACTGTCGAATTTGGAGTTCTGCCTCCAGTTCTTGGTTTTCTCCCTGTTCCATACTCCTTGTTCTCCAGGTCCCACTCTGGGTTCCAGGTCCCTTGCTCTCTCTTCTCTGTCCCCAGGCGCATACCTTGGCATGGGGTATAGCACACAATGTGGTGCATGCCTCAGTCACATCCTCCTCATTGCCTGGAAGGCTAGTCATGAGGGAAGGAGCCCAGACACCCTTCACTCACTCTCATTCCCTTTACCTCTTCTTCCTTTGCTTGCGGGTTTAAGGCCAGAATGCATGTCCCTAGCTGAGCATTGCTGGACATCATTCAGGGTTCCGGCACTATTTGTGCCTTGCCGAAAGGGACCTGCAAGGGGCCGATGAAGGTTGACATTCATTGCCCGTCAAATCAGTCAGGTTCCAAGTCCACACTAACGGGATATCATTTTAGTTGATCCACCTGGAAGAGATACCTCTCGAGTTCTCTCTGTGGTGCTGAATAACCTAGCGAGTTTGTAATTTGCGATTCTATCCCAGCCTCACCTGGTAGCGTCAGCCAGGAATGGAAAGACACCTCAGCCCTGGAACCCAGGAAGGTTGTCCAGCGCCTCCCTTATGAATGGGGCGCCTGAGCCCAGAGAGCAACAGAGCTAGAGAGAGGACGCACAGGTGGCTTTCTTACCAGATTGGGCACTGTACCCACATCCTGGTGCCCAGCTGAGTGTCGTCCTCCCTTTTGAGCTGCCCCATCATTCCGGGAGCCAGGCAGGACTTTGGGTCTAATGCTGGTCTCTGTCTGTCTCAAGCATTCGGTGCTAATCTACCCGGACAATCTTGGCACTCCAGGGGTAGCAACTGTGCCAGTTCTGTTTTCCTAGACTGGACCTTCCCAAAGACACAGTCAAGGTCTCCTTCTTTTCTGCCTACCCCAATCATTCATCCAAAAGCTCAACTTCATCTGCAGTTCTAACATTGACCTTCTGCGCTTGCCAGCCCACCAATCCACCCTGCCAGCCAGGCTTTGGGAAGAATGGGGCTGAAGGATGACCGCTGGGAATGATCTTCTTCCAGAGTCCCCATGACCTGTCTCCCTCCCCTAGGAGGAGGCCTGGGGTTCTCCTCTTCTGCTCTCCATACCCCGAGGTGCTCACAGCCGTGTACGCCCTCCACAAGCTAGCCAGCCAGGCGGGCAGCAGCTGAAAAATATGGATTTTAATTCAATTTTCTGAGATGTGGCTGAGGGAGATGGATGCCAGGCCACTCTACCCAGCATTCATCTCTTCTGAGCAGCAGTTGCCTCCTGACTCTCCTCTACCAGCCCAGCCCAGCCCTGGAGCTGCTCTGGCAGAACCAGCATACAGGAGGACACAGGTGGCAAACAGCTGACATTTACAGAATACTCACCGTGCCAGGGCCACGGCTTCTCGATCCTCTCGGTGCCACACAATGCCCTAGAGAGCTTTCAAAACTACCCCTGCCCAGTCTTACCGCAGAGATAATTAGACAGTTGGTCTGTAGAGAGGCCTGAGCAAAAGTATTTTGTAAAGCTCCCCAGGGGGTTCTAATGTGCAGCCTGAGTTTATGAACTGCTGTCACCCGCTCTCTGCTCTGTGCTTTGTGTGCAAGTGTCTCAAGGAGATGTGCTCGTATGTCCAGAGCAGTGACCAGGTTGACCTTGGTCCTCAGAGCCTTGAGACCCTCTGAGGACCGATAGAATGAAGGTTAGAGCTCTGCCAAGACTCGTGGTTTTCAAACTGTACCAGACCTTCTAGAAATCCTTAACATTGTCTCTGAAGATGCCTGGAGGGGAGGAGGAAGGGTGAGCTAGGGGCTCCTCAAAGCTGAGGCCTGCAAGTTCTCTGTCCCCCACATGGCAATGGATAAGAATGGCCAAGGTGAGAGGTGTTGGGGGGATGGGTAACTGGGACCAGGGAGGAGGGGATTTGGAACTCTCAGTTCTAGGTACAGACCTGGTCATGGAGCAACCCATTTCATAGATGAAGAAAATGAGGTTCAGAGCCTGGAAATGATGTGTTCAGTTACAACGTAACTCCTGGCAGAGCAGGGGCCACATCTCAGCTCTTAGGAACTTTACCCCTGTGTTCTCCTTCCTGAGTTGTAACTCTTGGAAGGGAAGGCACACTTCAGGAGCTGGAAACTAAGTGTGTCAGGGATGGTGGAGTGAAAGAAGCAATCTCTTAAAGCCCGGAGTGAGAGCCAGAGACCCAAGTGCAGAGGCAAATGCCCTGTGTCTCCTCCAGTGCATCTAAATATTCAAATACACCCTCACGCATATGCCCCGATATATGTATCTATTGCTAGTCCTCTGCACCTGTGTGCAGTGCCATGCAATATGCACGACCGGAAGTACATTCACAGAGGATCCAGCCTGTATCCATACACATGCACACGGTGCCCTGCACAGATCTGAAAGTACATCATCTCTGCCAGAATAGAGATGTTTTCTGTCCTGCAGAAGCTCGGGCAGGCAGCGGGCCTGTCTGCAGAGGCATTACTTCATCACTGTCAGGGGATTCTTGTCAGATAGTGAGTGACATTTCCCATTCACCTTCTGTAGTCCTTCCTGGGGACTTAGCTGTTTACTCATGGGAGCTGAATGTGCAGCGAGGCCCCTGGTAGAAGGAGAAGGCAATATTTCCATTCTCACCTCCACCTCCTCTCTCCACAGGACTTTCTTTTCTTATCTCTACCCCCATCCCCTCCTCCATCTTCTGCACACCCTGGAGTTGGTGCCTAGGATTCATCTGCTGCAGAAATTACCCCTCCTAGCTATGCTACAACACACACACACACACACACACACACACACACACAAGACGTGTGTTTAAGAGCCATTTTGCACATGCCCTGACATCTGCCGGGCAGGTTCTCTGCCCCATTCTGGCTTTGGCTCCCGTTGGGTAGATGCCTGCTTCCCTTCTGCCCCCTTCCAGCACAGCACAGGTGACACAGTCAAAGCCAGATCCCACTTGCTGTTCCTGGAGCCTGGCTTGACTGCTTTGAAAATAACAGTGTGCATCAACCCCACACAGCCCTGGCTTTAACAGAGGGCCTCGGCAAGCACGGAGGTGTGGAAATTACAGATAATTCATGTGGGAGGAGGCAGCTATATGAGGCCTGGATACAGTCATTTCCAGAAAAGCAGCTCAGGATAATACAGGGCCTGTGACAAGCAAAGCCCTGACTCGGTGTCATGCAAATGATGCTGATAATTATATTAAAAGTAGGGCAAATAGAACGCTATTTGACGACCAACTTTGGGAGCGAGTGGGCAGCTGATGAAGCAATCCTTTGCCATGGCTGATGAGAGAATGGTTTGCAGGGAAGTCACAGGAGTACCCTGGTTCTAGCCCGTGTGCAGGCGTTGGGAAGGCGGCTTGAATTGGCAGGATAGGGCTGACCCCAGGCCTTGCATAAATTCAAGGGAGGCTTCAGATAGTATTTGTTTTCTGCCGTTATGCAACACGCTGCTATGAACTTAGTAGCTTCAAACAGGTCACCTGTTTTATCTACCAGTTTCCGGCTCAAGAGACTGGGCAGGGTGTTCTGCTCACAGTCTTATCAGGCAGCAATGAAAGTGTCAATCAGGTGTGGATTCTCATCCGAGGCCCAAGTCCTCTCCAAAGATTGTTGGCAGAATCCAGCTCCTCGAGCTGCTAGAGGTCACCCACCACGCGCTGCCATCAGGCCCTCTGCCCACATGGTCAAGGCCACAGGAAGGGATTATTTAGCCTCGGTCCTTGATTTCTAGACCCTCTTTCAAAGGGCTCATCTGATTAGCTCAAGGCCTCTCAGGATAATTTCCCTGTGGATAAATTTAAAATTAGGGATTTTAATGACATCCATAAAATCCCTTTCCCTTGTCTACATAACTGGCCTAATCAGGAGAGCAAAATCCCACTCCATTTATAGACCCTAGCCGCATTAATAGGAGGGGCTGAGTGGGCTTATGTGCCCGGATCAGGAATCTTGAGAATCGCAGTATTCAGTCTACTGCAGCTGCCATCTTCCAAGGCTGTGGCAGGGCCCAGGAAACTCATGATGGGGATTCCCAGAGGTCACAACCTGTGTTCATCTTGTTCCCTCTTCAGTGCTTGGCAGAAAATCTGTGCTCAGGAAATCTGTATTGATTAAATACATGACTCATCAACTCCTGTCTCTACTATTATAACACCTTGGGGAAACTGAGGCACAGACAAGGGAAAGAACTATTTCAAGTCATCCAAAGCCACAGATGACAAGGTTGAAATAATGGCGTGCACTACTGTTTATTCAGCACTTGCTCTACGCCAGGTCTCATGCTCAGTTATTTTGCTGGCTTGTCTCCTGGCTTTGTCCTCAGGCTACATGACTAGGGATTGTGATTCTCCCAGGTTTACAAGTGAATAAACCAAGTCTCAGGCAGGTGAAGTAATTTATCCAAAGATGCTGTAGATACTGCCAGCTCACTCAGCTCAACCTCAAAGTCCCCGGCACTCCCTCTTCCATGCCTTGTTGTCTGTGTCTACAGGCAGGACAGACTACAGGCAGCATCAGGAAGCCAGGTGTACAGGGAGGCAAGAATGCTTAGCTGTCTCCCTCCCTCCAGTGCCTCTTCTCAGCTGGTGGGACATTTCAGTCCTGTCCGTTTCCCCCTGGGATGGACTACCAGTGGGGGGAAGGTGTTTCTAATTACTCATAATTAATCAGCCTGATTAGTCCTGTCACCAGGTGATTGCCTGTTTTAGCTCTTTCTTGGCATACAGGGGACAATTCTGCAGAATGAGGGAGATCCGGGGAGAGAGGACACAGATGGATGTGGCTGGAGCGGGCAGAGGGCTCTTTGTATAACCACAGCCACAAGCATCTAGGAGTCCCCCCACCCCCGCAGATCCCCATGGAAAGTCTCCTAGGAGCCTCCTCCCTCCAGCCCCATCGCCCTGCTGCCCGCTGCCCGGACACCCCTTCCCCAGATATCCACAGGCATCACCACTCTCCTTCTGCGAGTCTCCGTTTACATGTACCTGCCTGCTCGTATGGGAAAGCAGCCCCATCACACCCCCCTCCCTCATCCTGCAGTAGATCTCAGTGGTTATGCAACGACTTTGGAACTGCGGGATTCAAATCTTGGCTCTGTCATTTGGAGAGTTGTTTAGCCTTCTGTGCCTCAGCTTCCCCTTCTAGAAGGCGGGGCTAAATAAGAGCATCTACTTTTTAAGGAGATACAGATATAGATATAAATATTTGGAGCAGTTCCTAGCACAGTGTAAGAACCATAATGATCATTTATAGCTTGTTCTTCTTCATAGCCCTTTTTGCTCTCTGGCACGTCACAGTGTCTTTGTCCCTGAAGGTTGCTTGAGGATAAGCTCTTTGCTCATTGCTCCAACTCCAGTGCCAGGGTTGGCTGGATAGTGTTTGTTGGGTCAGCGAATGAATCCCACCAACCCTCATCACACTCTTTAGAAACTGTCACTTAAAGAGAATAAAAATGCATCTTCTGTGGCCCTATCATCTCTTTCTCTTGTCACTCTGTTCCACAGCCGCAAACTCCGTTTCTGGTACAAAGACTCTTCTGTAATCCAATACCCAACTACTAGAATACAATCCACTGGTCTGAGACTCGTGCCTTAAAATCCTGGAAATCTGGAATTCGTGGATTCCTAGAATGGACTTCGGGACTTGGAGAATTCGGGAATAAAAGCCTGGGATCTTCTAATGTAATCTGAGAATTGTTGATGGGACCGAGGACTCTTAGAAAGGAAGTGTGGAATTTCAGAAGAGACTCTTAGAAAGGGATTCTCAGGGAGAATCTGGTGAGAACAGCTGGCTCCCTTTCACCGGCCTTTTTTTTTTTTCTTTTTTGCAATGGCTACAAAGGCAAGTGGTGCTTGTGTGTGCTCAGAGCCCAGGGCACGGTGAAGGGGCAGGACAGCGGTGGGAAAGGGCTCCCCTGTGAGAGTTGCTAGGCACTAGCCCAGCCAGGGAGGAGAGCACAATGAGCCGGGCCTGGCTGGGCTAGGTAGAGCCAGGGCTGCATCCTAATCAGGCAGCTAAGGGAAGCAGGGGGAGAGGGGAGAGGGAGAGGGCTTTGGGGCGGCATGCAGGGAGGCGGGCACAGCCAGCCCTAATCCCATTACAGCTGCTCATCCAGCTGCCAGAGCTGGCAGGACACCAGGCCCTGGCACTGCCCTCTCCTTGCCTATTGCAGACTCAGGCCAAAGAGGGTTTGTATTCAGAAAGTTTTCTATCTTGCTTTGATGTCCCTTCCCTGGAGAAGGAGTGTGGCTGTGCCTTGAGACCCAGGGAACTAAAAGCTAAGAGGAAGGTGTCAGCAGGGGGTTGGAGGGTAAAGGACTTCCTCTGGGAAATGGATCAGCTCAGGATAAAATAGTGGGGCTTTGTAAGAAACTTTGGGTATAAGAACTGAAGAATCTTCCTGAGCTAATGCTTCCTCCAAATCTCTCCACTACAGCTCATTTTGGGGGGATGAGAAGTAGAAATGTGCTGTGAAGGAAGCTCTAGACTGATGGTGAAGAGAATTTCATTCAAGCCTGAGCCACAGTGCTGCGCTACCAGGCATTTCTTTACATCAGTCCACATTGCTTTCTCAGGAGGGGAGCACTATACACATGTTGTCGAGGACCCTTTGTTGCCAGGCTGTCACTGGCAATGTAATCACAGTATCCTCAGTCTGGTCCCTGGTTCTAGATGCTAGTTGTATTGCCCAGTCACTCTGATATTAAACATACTCCCCTGTATATACAATATGGCCCACCTTCTACCCCCTTGAGAACTATTATGAGATATCATCCTTGGACAACTTGTAAAGGGAGTGGCCTCAACCCTGGTGAGCTGACAGGGTCCCACCAGCCACCTCCGAGTGAGAGGGGAGAAGATGAGGACTTAGAAAGTCAAGATCTCTGAGAAGGCGGGTTAGGGAGCACTCCAGGAAGATAGGCAGGAAGATGTTCTTCCTTTCTGAAGTGGCACCCAATGCCCAGCACCCTACATGGCGACCTTTTTGGCAGTTTTACCTACGATGACTTTGGACCAGATGGAGAACCTGGTGTCCGTTGATTCAGGCACGATCTTTCCCCAGCAGCCCAGACTCGCACTCTAAAAGCCTGTCTGACCTCAGTGGCTTCCCAGACACCTCCAGGCCAGCGTTTCCAACACGGGGGGCCTGCCAAGCCTTGGGACTTTGTCCTCAGAACAATGGGAAGCCCTCATTTGCCTTTTAAATGTATCACCTAGGATGCACAGGGAGAACCAGGTGGATTCGAGGAAACCAGCACCAGAGTATTTTATAAATGGTGCTACCTGGGTCCAACCCCAGATTCTGCCTCATTGGATTGGAAAGGGGCCTGGCGTCAGTATGCTCTGAAGGCTGCCCGGGCATTTCTGAGATGCAGCTAGGGATGAGAGCCATAGGTGTGGGTGGTAATTGAAACTGCAGGAGAGGATGAGATGGCCTAGGGTATAGAGTGAGAACAGAATTGATCTCAGGCCTTGTGGCGCCTCCTGGGCCCTGCCAGGGGGTGAGACAGAGTGGACAGCACTTAGCAACTGCCCACCCAGCCCCTTTGTAGTCTTTTAAAGAACACGGCAAGAGTAGACACAGGGATGTCCAGACAGGGAGTGGTCCTCCCAGCTGGGGTCAGGCCTTGGGTGACAACAGGGATTTACCTCCCTCCATCCCAGAGTCAACGGTCAGCCACTCAGAAACTTCCCTGGCCTCTGCAGCCAACTCGGCCATGGGCTGCCAGGAGGTGGGCTCCATCGGCCCTCCCAGAAAGGAGCCCTGCCCAAGGCAAGTCCACAAGGCTCTGGCTGGAGCAAGCTTCCCTGTGTGCAAGTGCCGGGTCAGCCTGTACCAACAGCACACAAGGGTGTACTTGAGGCTCTCTACCACTTTCTTTCTGACAGGCCAGATTATTTTGTTTTTCCATATCTCAGCTTGCTCACCTGTGAAATGAAACAGGTATGTTCAAACCTACCAAGACAGTAGGTTTTTTTGTGGGCATCGAAATGGTCATTAATGAAATAAGCATGTAGGAAGCATCTTTGATTGACCCTACATCTGGTGTTCTCCAGGTCAGGGTGGTAGGAAGAATTGGGGAAGGAGACAGAAAAACAAAGAGACCTATGAAGTCCCTGCTGCTCTTAGGGAGCTCACAGAAGAATGTGCTGGACACATACAAAAAGCCTGGAAAGGAAAAAGCTTAGAGCACTTAGGTCTAAGGGAGGCCCCAGTATATAAGGGTGTTGGTTGGTAGGGATGGGCGGCCTCAGGAAGTCCCACAGGACCGGCAAACCCAGTTTGAATGCTGGCATCCCCAGTCTCTGTGTGCCATGGGCAAGTCCTTTCTGAGACTGCTTCGTCATCTACAAATTACTCAAGCCTAGAAAGTAGTAGCAGTCAATAGTAAATATCAGCTATTTTTGCTGTAAACGTTATACAGATTCAGAGGGCTGTAAATAAACATGCAAAAGGCCTAATCTAAGCCAGACATGATGGTGCATGCTTGTAATCCCAGCACTCTGGGAGGCTGAGGCAGGAGGATTTTGAGGTCAAGCTTACCCTGGGCCACTTGGTGACTTCGGGAGAGTTATTTCCAAATAGGGAGACTTAGTGGCTTAGGAAGGTCCTGTAGTTCAGGGTGAGGGCCCTAGGTTCATTTCCCAGTACTAGAAAAAAATAATAATAAAGGCCCAACCTAGAGTAGGTATTCAATGTATATTTGTTCTTCTTCTTCAAGTAAACAAACCCTCAGTGCAGTGCAGATGTGAACCTGAGGCTGCTTTGTGGTAGTGAGATTTCCAGCAGTACAATGGGCTGCAGGGACTCTGAGCCAGAGCCTGGGGTGACCGTGCACAAGTGTGAGAAGTCCATTCTCCACCTGGGCTCCCGGGATGGGATGGGACAGGTTAAACACAGGGCTAGGAAGAGCCACACAACGCAAGGGAATGTCCAGATAGAACAACGTCCATAGCGGGAGGGAGGGGTGCACACTGGGCAAAGGTCAGTGGAAGGAAAGGTGAAGTAGGACTACTTTGGAAAATGCTTCTCGAATGGACAGTGCTGTGATCGGAATGTGTCCCCCCAAATCCACGTGTTGAAACTGAGTCACCAACGTGATCGTATTAAAACGTGGGACCTTTAGGGGATGACTAAGTCATGAGAGTGGAGCTTTCATGAGCAAGCTTAATGAGCATATAAAAGAGGTTTTGTGTGGTGAGGCAGGCTCAGGCCTTCTGTCTTTCTGCCTCCCGCTCCTTGAGGATGCAGCACCAAGGTGCCATCTTGGAAGCAGAAAGTGAGATTTTACCAGGCAGTGAGTCTTCTGGTGACTTGATCTTGGACTTCTCAGCCTCCAGAAGAATGAGAAATGCATTTCCATTACTTATAAATTACCCAATCTCAGTATCAGAAAGTTTGTTACAGCAGTGAAGATGGACTAGGACAGGTGGCTAGGTGCGTGGATAGATGGGTGGAAGCCTGGACCCCATGTGCCCAGGACCAGAAGCCTGGCAGGCTCAGGCAGCTGGACACTGGGCCCTTACCCGGGTGTTTCCTGGTTCTCTAGCCTCTGGCCCCACCCCACACCAATCTTCTACTGCATTTGCCTCCCTAGGACCGGGTTGGCCCATCTTTTTCTGTGAGATTCACTCTCTCCATGACTAAATTGTGGCCACCACTCCAAGCTCTGTGTTGGAGGGTTGTCACAGAGCTGGCTGCAACCTCATCTCCTCTTTGGGACATACTAACAGGTCCTCCATGCACCCTCCACCCAGCCCCTGCTCTCTCTTCCCTCAGCTGAGGTCCCAAACTGAGGCTGTTCTGTCTCCCTGCACTCCCACACTACCTCAATGAGACACCAGCCTTCTTTCCTCAGCGCTTGACCTGACACTTTGGTAGCTAGGTCTCTCCCTCGTGCACACAGCCTGGCCATCCACTCATGCGCCTTTGATAGGTCTTAGCACTCTCAAGCACAGAAGGTGCCAGCCTAAGTCCCTTGGCAGGTCGGGACTTGCAGGTACCTGGGTCAGTGCACTGGATTGCTGGGCTGCAGCCTAAGCCTGGTGTCTGAGCAGGGGTTGGCCCTGAAAGGTAAGACAGAGGCAGCTTCTGCCTGCTGGATTTAGGGCCCTGGGTACTATTAGTTGAGGGTCCTAAAAATTCAAGACTGTGGGTGGAGCTCTACTAATGTTGAACAAACTAAACCCGAAAGGTACCCTAAACAACACCCCATTTGACCCCATCATTTTGTAGACAGAGCCTTAGTCAGGGGAGCAAAGCTAACCTGCTTGGACAGGAACATACAATAGGAGTCCCTTACCGCCTTACACACAGAATCCCAAAGCTTGGTTCGACTTTTATACTTCTCTTCAGGCTGAGAACATACTCCTTCTCAGCTGGCCATTAGCAAATCCTGTCTAGGTGTTAGCCTCAGATGACAAGCCTACCAAGGACAAGCTGGGGTCTGGTGGGCTCATGGACTGGTGGCTTGGTGGTCAGCCTCCCAGGCTCAAAGGGATGGATCATGGATGGCGGAACCGCAGACAGAGACCAACCTTGTTAACATCCTCCCAGTGGCCAGCCCTCTTGGCTGTGAACGATGACCAGAAGATTCCAGACACTCGGCAGAAGCTGAAGCAATCAGATTGCAAAAATCCATGAAAAAGAATGGATTTTCTTGCTATGTGTGGAGTCTTTAATTTCCTGTGTTTGCCCCCAAAAGGCTTTTTCATTGACAAAGCACTTGGTTCTGTGGGCAGAGCAGTTGAAGAGAGGCTGCCGATGGAAAGATTAGCAATCTGGGACATACAGAGAGAGCCCGGTGAGCTGGAGGGCAGCCCTGATGGGGGCGGAGCAAACCCTAACAACCAAGAAGGGGCAGAAGCTAGGTCGAGCTGCACCAGCACCCAGGTGGCAGAGAGCACTGTGCTACACCAGAAGCAACCGCTCCTGAGGACAGATTGCTGGACACAGAGACCTGGCAAATTATCTGAGAGAGACAATTAGGGAATCAATGCCAGGGCCCCATTGAAAGCTTCTAGAGCCAGAAGTGGGAGACAAGAAGCTCAGATGAGAATTTCTACCCACCTCTCTATATATGTTCTGAGCCCCAAACTCTGTCAAATCTTAGAGCTGAACTTTCAGGGCTGTTACAAGGAGAAATTTCCCCCACAGCTATGGAAGAGGAAGTGGTCTAGGAAAGAGGGGTTGATCAGTTCAAAAGGGAGTAAGGAGGGGGGAAAGATTTTCTTCAACCAAGAGAAGGGTGTGACAAAGATGCTCTGTTTAGTTTAGCTACAAGGAAGAACTTTGAAGGCATCAGTACTATGATGAGATGTAAGGAAGGACTTCCTGGCTGCCAAATGAATGAGGTGGGTCTCCCTGCCCATACTTCAGGGTCTTTCTTTTATCTTGGCTGGGGCCACCTGACGTGGCCCCTCTCTCTCTTTTCAGGAAGCAGAGATGCCCAATTGTGGGGACTCAGCACGAAAATGGCCAGCCTGCTGGGGCAGCCCCAGGAGTGTTCCTGGCCCCCAGATGCCTCCTTGGGCCACAAGCTCCCTTGAAATCTTGCTGTAACTTGCCAGAGGCTCACAGACATCTGGTGAGCCTAAAAACTACCACAGCGCCTCCTACTGACCACCTTCTCTTGCAGAGCTGTCCTTGGTCTCACTGATCCCACCCCCCATACCAGCTCCTTCCCCTTCCCCATGGTGTGCCCCCTAAACCTCGCCATATGGGGCTCATCCTTCGCAGCCTTCTCCCCACCATCTATACTCACTCTTGACAACTGCGTTGGCCTCCCCGGCTTTAAACTCCACCTGCGTACCCGCTGGCCCCAACTGTCTAGCTTCACCCTACTGCCTCTGCGAATCCAGCCACCTTCTTGGCCTCCCCCACTGGGTGTCCACAGCCACCTCACATGCAGCAGGATCAGAACTCCTGAGTCCCTCTGGCAAGGCCACACGTCCGCAGCTTCCCCATCTCAGGGAATGGCACCACCCCCGAAACCTGGCTCTTCATCCCAAAACCTTCCTCGCCTTCCCTTCCATTTCCCCGTGCCCACTCCCTCCGTGACTCCTATGCAGCCCTTGAAGATTCTGAATCATCTCTTCTCTTCTTCTCTACCATTTCACCACTGCTAAGTCTGCATCCTCAGGGGAGGTGATTAAGCACACAGACCCTGCAGCCAGCTCTACATTTACTGCCTGTGTGGCCTTGAGCAAGTTAATTAACCTCTCTGGGCCAAAGCCTCTTCCTATATAAAGTGACAATATTTCCCTTAATAGCTTCTTGAGAAAATTAAGCGATATATAAAAACACAAAATATTGTTTAGAACCTGTATAATCAAGCTTATCACTTTCTAACTCAGTGCTGTCCGATAGAAACATAATGGGACCCACAAATGAGAGGATGTATGCAATTTCGAATTTTCCAATAGCTATGTTTTTTCAAAAGAAACAAGTGAAATTAATTTAATGATGTATTTTATTTAATGTACCAGATTCAAAATATTATCATCTCAAAATGTCATCAATATAAAATATGAGTGAAATATTTTTGCATTATTCTTATTGTGCTAAATCTGAAAGCTGGTGTGTGTTTCACACTCACAGCGCACCTCCATGTGGACCAGCCTCATTTCGAGTCTTCAAAGGTCATGCGTGGCCAAGGAGGACGACCTCGGCCAGCACACGGCCTGGTGCTTGCGATATTCCCACTCCACCTAGGCAGCAGTTTCTCAGCCTCTGCACCACTGACATTTTGTTCAAGAGACGGAGAAAGAATTTGAACCCAGAGTATATATAGAAAGAGCTGGAGAAGGGAGAGCATAACTCTGGCTTATTAAAAAAAGAACAAAGGCCTGCCCTGGGGACATGCACATTTAGAGCAGGGTTTCTCAACCCCAGTACTATGACGCTTAGGGCCAGATACATCGTTGTGGGGGCTGTCCTATGTACTGTGGGAGTTTGGCATCATCCCCGGTCTCTATGTTTCCAGAGCTGAAGTTGACTCTGGTTGGAAATCATTGTTCGAAAGGTTCTGCTGTGGGAATCCACGCCAAGAATAAAGTCCAGACTCCTCACTGTGGCTGACAGGTGCTGGGACCTGGCCTCTGGCATCCACTCACCTCTCCTCACCCACGCAGCCTCCTTGCTCAGTTCCTGGACAGGCCAGGTTCGCTCCCTTGGCAAGGCCTTGCCCAGATGGTCCCTCAACTCGCCATGCTTCTCCTTCTCCTGATTCCTGCCCCCCCCCATAGTGTACTGGAGAACTGGAGGTTGAACCCAGGGCCTTTGCTCTGAATTACATCCCCACTCCTTTTAAAATTATTTTTTATTTTGAGGCAAGATTTTGCTAAGCTGCCCAGACTGGGCTCAAATTTGTATCCTCCTGTGTGTAATTACAGACATGTACCAGCACACCCAGCTTGCTGATCTTTCTTATTACTCAGGTGTCAGCTTAGAGCTCTGCAGGTCTTGCCAGACAGCTTCCCCTTCTCCAAATCTAACACTGCTCTTCGCTTACTATCCACGCTGGAGTGTAAGTCTCTGCATAGCCCTGCCGTTTTTCTAGTCTCTTTCCTCTGTCTCTTCTCTCTAAAGTGCAAGCCCCAGGTCCACAGGGACTTGTCTGTCTGCATTCGCTCTCTTCCCAGCATCCAGAAGAGTGCCAGGCACAGGGCAGGTGTTTTCAATTAGTATTTGTTGAAGGAACCAAATCCTTTTCTGTTCCAGCTTCCAGGTCTCAGGCTCAAGGTCAGCCAATGAAGCCTTCTCAATGCAGCGCTACCAGGAATCTCCCTTGGATTTGCCAGTATTCGGTCAGAGTCACCGCCTTTCCAATTTCTGCTTGGCAGGCTGCTATGGATGGCAATTCACATTCAGTGACGCCCTGCAGGGGTGTTAGTGACTGAAATCCACACACCACAGGGCCATGTCTGCCAAGAAAGGGCATCTTTTCCTGATTTGCACAAAGGGGTGCTGGACCCTGACAGCATCCTTGATGATCTGGCTGCCTGATGGTGCCAGCTGGTCTGTCCCAAGGGACCTCCCCACCAGAGCAGAGATCCCCGCTGGTGCCACAAGCCTGACCGGGCACCCGTGAAACCCAGTCTGGAAAGGGAGTCCCTGAATTTTTGCTTTGGACCTGGAGTCTGCTGGGGTGGGGCAGTACCTCTGTCCAGCAGTGGCTTCTGGACTTTGTAGCAAACAGTCCTGGTGACACTTGCTAATAAATGCCCTTGAGACAGACATCCTACAAAGAACTGAAGGCTGCGAATTCCACAGGCCTCTGACCTCCAGGCTGGGAGCCCTTTGCTGGTCATAGTCTAAAGGGCTGGAGGTATGGCTCCTCCCCTTTAATTGACGGGGAAACTGAGGTCCAGGGCTATGAAGCTCCAAAGAGCGTTCTGGAAAGCAGGGGTCACTGTGAGGGCAGTGTGGGGAGGATGAGGTGGGAGGGGTGCAGCCAGGGCGTCTGAGCTACTTTCCCAGGACCCCTGGCCCTAGGGCCCCACCCCTGCCAACTCAGCCTTTGTCAGCTTTGCTCTCTGTGGCAGCTGGGGAGGCTGGGCCTCACCCTGGCTCCTGCCATCAGCCATCTCTGTGTGGCACTAAAGATCTGCTCAGGCTCCAGGCCCCAGCAGCAAGCTTGGCAGGCAGCTCTGCGTTGCCCGGGAGACCACAGAGGAAAGAAGCTGCTGCACATGGCTACCGAGGGCCAGATGTCCTGGGGTCCCAGAGGTGCCTTTCTTAGAGACCACAACCTCATATACATTCTGCTGGGACCTTGCAGACACCCACTAGGCAGATGTGGAAGCTGAGGTTCAGAGGGTGGACAGCCTGATTCGTTGACCACAGAGGATGGGTGGCAGAAGCTGAGGGCAGAGCCACAGCCTGCTCTGGTCCTGGGCTCCCAAGGTCTCACAGAGCTTCATCCAGGAATGCACTGTCAGGGGGAGCACACAGGTATGTGGCTTGGTCTCTTGCACCTGACCCAGGGCCCTCTGGAGTACTGTATTTCTCCCTGGAAAGACCTCTGTTAAACCTCATTTTCAGGAGCAGCCAGAATTGTGCAGCCCCAAAGCTGAGGAAGACCCAACTCTGGATGCAAGGGAGTGACTGACCACATATAGAGAGATGGAAGCTGGAATCTGCTGAGATGAGAGGACACAAGGGTGCTGAGATGACCAGAGAACCATGAGTTGAACGGCCCTAGAAATAGCCCAGCCGCCCCTTCCTTCCACCAAGTAGAATCAAAGCGTGTGTCGGATCAAGGGACTAAGCCCCCAGAAAGGCTGCCTGTGACTAGCCTCCCCTCCCTGCAGCTGGGGGAGAGGGAAAGAAGAGCAGAAAACAGCACACTGCAGCCTGCCTGCAGGTACCAGGCCTCTCTGAGACCTCTAGAGACTGGCCCATGGGAGGGAACCATTATCTTCAGGATGGAGATGGCTGGAGGAGATTCGGAAATAGACACACTGAAGCCCTCCTGGGGCAGGATGCTAACTTCCAGCCTAGTTCTTAGCCATGCTGAGCAGCCCACGCCCGGTCCTGGCCTCAGAGAAGAACTCGCCTTCGGGGAGGTCATGGCAGGCAGGGACTCTGCCCCTTCCGCCAGGACGTGAGGCAGTCAAGAGTCCTATACAGGCCTGCTCAAGGGCTGAGGTTGGGGGATAGGATGCTCAATGCTGGAAATTTGGGGAGGTGGGGCTCTCAGTAAGGGAAGGGAAGCTGTTAAGTCTTTCCAGAGAGCAAGAGAGGGGCAGCCACAGCCACCCCTATTCCGTGGAAATATGAAGCTCACTTCAAGGCGGGAATCCTGATAAGGTGTAAGGGTGGCCTGCTTGATGTTCCCAGCACTTACGCTCAGGGGTTCAAGACACCACAGCCTTACTCTGTGGTACAGTCAGAAATCCCCACCTGCTGAAGTCTGCCACACAGGCAGCATCTGCTCATTGAAGAGCTGGGAGCTGCCTGCAGCCTGGGGCCTCCCACCTCCAGCCCTGTCTGCTGCCTGAGCTGTCAGCCCAGCTAGCAAACAGGCTGATTATCCTCATCTGGGGAAAACAAAACATGTCAGCCGTGTGCCTGAGAAGAGGCCTGTCTCCTTAGTGAGAAGTAATCTGCGGAATTCTCCCAGCTCAGATCTGCCACGGGACGCTGATGGGGTGAGCAACCTCAGGTTTCTGAGGGTGGCTTTCTCTTCCACCAGCGTCTCCTGCTCCCGGAGACTTCTGTGCCCTGGCTGCACATGCTCAGCTCCTGGCTGGCATCTTTGAGCCTCCCACAGCCTACTGTGAGTTTTCAGGTAATAACTCCCTATGCAGCACAGAACTCTGGCCTCTTATTTCGAAACTGGGCTATTGGCCATGCCATTTGCTGCTGTGCAGGCTTTTAGGATGCGTGTTTAGATGAGGGACTTCTGGCTCCTCCAGGGAGGAGGCTGTTCCTGGTTGAATGAGGCAGACCAGGGAAGCAGTCAGGATGCAGCATTTATGACTTTGACCTTTAGGAAGAAAAAAATTATGACTTTGACTTTCACACCCCTCATGGTTTCCTGTCTCTGGATTGCCTAAGGGTTCCCTCCACTCAGGATCCCATTCAATCTAGCTGGCATGCCTACATTTCTTCTATCTTAGTTTTATTTCAAACTCCAGCCAAGAAACAATAAACCCCAATCCTCCCCAGTTTAAAGGCTCGCAACCCCCCAGTGAGCTTTTGTATGCCCACCTGGCATGGTTTCCATTTGAGGAGATGTTTTCCCCTGCTCTCTTTAGCCTGAGAACTACTATGGGGAGGGACTATTGGGGACCATGTCTGTCTGCCCCAGGGCCTAGTGATCAGATACCATGCATACCCCGGGAAATGTGATGAGCAAATGTTCCTCTCTCTCGGCCTGGCCTCTCTCACTCCATAAGCTGCAGGGGCCACTGCCTCCAAATTCTCTCCAAACTCAGAGGGGGATCCTCATGACGATACTGTGTCCGGGGTTCTGCTGTCCTCTCAGGGAGGGAAACCGACATCCCCCAGATGCCTCTGGTGTGCCAGGTAAGTGATAAGCATTTTACAGATTTGCCTAGTCTAACATTCACGGCAGCAAGGTACAATGCTGCACACCTTACAGATGCAAAAGCCAAAGCTCAGACAAGATACGGACCTGCCTAAGGTCTTCAGCGGCAGAGCAAGGATTTGAGTTCTGAGTCACTTGTATTCTGGGCCAGGCCTCTGTGCTCTGCAACAGACCGAGCCATTCAACCAGGGTTCCGGAGTCCAAGCCTCAGGCCAGGAGGGCTGCCTCTGGGCTCCATGGCTCTCCAGCACAGACCTTCCACGGGACAGTGTTACAACTCTGCCACTGTGTTCATCATTGACTAACCATCCTGGAGTGTTTACCATCAACCAGAGGCACACTAAGTGTTTGGCATGAATTGATGCATGGTAAATCTCACAACTCTTTGAGGTTAGAGCTTTTAATACATTGCAGATGAGGAAACTGAGGCCCAAAGAAATTAGATGACCGCCTATCGCCTTAATAGCAATAAGACAGGGGACACAGTCTTACTGCATCTCTACCTTGCAGCTTGTCAGAATGCCCCCAGCCTCACATGGCATATGAGGGCATCCCAGCTCTCCTCCCCACCCTGCCTGCATCTTCTAAGGGGGGCGCAGGGTCTAACCTCCTCAGCTCCTAACCCCTCACCCTGTGACCTTGTCAAGGCCAGGGGCCAGATTCATCCTCTTTCATTTCCTCCCACAAGGGAGCAGAGACCAGAGTTGAACAAAAGGGACCATAATGATTTTATGTATGCGTTTATGATGTTTCCTCTGCCTGCTTCCAAAGCAGATGGAAGAGGGTTTAGAATATTGAAATGCATAATGAGGTCAATAAAATTATTCTTTCAAACAGAGCTGTTGGAATCGAATCAGCAGGCAGGAAGATGGAGTTATATCAGGCAGCTGGGGGAATACAGGCTGGGCTGCAGGAACCTGGTTTTATGTCCCTGGCTCTGTACAAATGACCTTATGTGAGCCATTCCTCCTCCTTAAGTCTTAGTGTACCCATCTGTAGAATGGGCGAGCCCAATGAGGATTGCAAAGAGATTACAGTCAAAACAGTGTTTCATACTGTGCTGCCCAGAGCTCTAGGGGTCAATCAAGGACATTCCAGTGCTGATGAGATGGGTAGGGAGAAGAGGGTTAATCAGCAGGCCCTAGGCCCAGCACCCCCACTACAATTGACTGACTCTACTTTCTCTTGTTAGCCATTGAGCTTCTGGGTAAGATTTCAGCTGCTAAAAATACTTAAAAGCTGCACTGGACAGGACTTCTCTGTAAGCATTGCCATGTGCAAAGCCCTCTGCCACTCTTCGTGGTGCCGCAGCAAGCCCCAGGTCTAGGCACGTACCCTGGCAGTCCTCGGAATCTCAGGATGATGCTTTGGTCAGGGGCACCCACCTGGTAAAGGTTGCTAAAACGGAAACTTCTCTCCAGGTGGGAGCTCACCCTCTGCCTTTAAGACTCAAGACTTGTGCCTTGGTTCAGGCACCTTGGGTGTCCAGGGTCCTCCCTCAGCCCTTTCCAACCCAGGTCTACAGGGCCTTGGGGTGCAGGCAAGTACTGCCTCCGGCAAGAGATCACATCAGATGCAGGCAGGGATCTGATGGACAAGAAAAATACACATTCAAACAGCACATTCACACCCTCAAGAGCCGAGTGCTGAAGGGCAGGAGCATTTTGACCAGCTGCAGGCTAGAGGCAGGTGATTTACATTTCCTGTTCCAGGCCCACTGGCTGTGAGGTTAATGGGGCAACTGCCCAGAGTCCCTGGAGCCTCTGGCACGGACTCCAGTGTTGTAGGTCAGCACCCCATCGCCACTACGAGGACACTGGCCACCTCCCTTAATCACAGCCATGGCAGTGTGTGCCGGTCTTCAGAATGAGACCGTGACACTGTGGTCAGATTGGTTGCTCAGATCCTCCTGGTCAACACCCCCGTGGGCCAAATTGCTGGTGGATTTTGTCACTTCGAAGTGTGGTCCTAGCCCAAGTTTCCACTAAGTCTAACCCCCAAGTCCAGTCATAGGTTATCCAAGCAACAGAATGTTGGGACTGCAGCATAAATTCAGGTTCAATCCATGTGTGTGCCTGCAGCCCCAAGAAGAGAGAGTCCTGGACCCCACAAGAGAGTGCAGAGAGCAGGATGTACTCAAGCCTGTGATAGTCTAGCTGTGCCATTCTGAAGGTCGGGGGAGGAGACAGAGTTGCTGGGTGAAGGCAGAGCTGCTTTGTGTTCACCTGCCCATCCCGTGTGCACAAGGAAGTCCTCGCTGGGGCTTTGTGGGGCCCAGGGCAGTGCAGCCCACATTCCTTCTTGGGCAGCTTGCAGACCCCCACTTACCCGACAGGTGCAATGGCAAGCCAGACTTGGAGGCCCCTGACCTTCCCGTCACTGACCCTGCCAACCTTGTTCCTTACCTCTCTGCGGCACAGGGCAGTAATGACGCCCCCGGCCCCCTTGATCCCTCCTCTCCTCCGAGTTGTCTCCTCAGGTCCTCTTAATGAGGTCAGCACCCAGGTGTGGCAGTCTTAGAGTAACTCGTAGGCTGGACTGGGGACAGAGCCAGATCTCAGTAGGAGAAGAACCGTGTAGAGATGCCCCCAGGGCGCTCTGCTGCCACCCCACCCCATGCCCACCGTGTGAGCACCACTCTGTCGTCTCTTCAATGGCTTTAAGCCACCTGTTTGCCAGGGGCCCCGGTCCCTCATCTGAACCCCACCTCTGTGTGTCTTCCAGGATCTGGAAAAACTATTTCATGCCATTGGTCTTACCCAGCCTGCAAACCACTTTTATTTTTCTTAGAGGAGAACCTCAAGGAGCCCTGGGTGTGTTTTCTACCATGTCTCACGGAGGGAGGGGTTCGGGGGTGCACCTTGCAGGGGAGGCCTGGGGCCCCCCAGCAGAGCCCCGGCCTGGCACGGAAGGCGGTTGTCTCTCAGCTCTCCGGGCTGGCCTCCTTTGATTCAGGGTCTGCTCTCTCCCTCCTCACATGCCCGCCCATGTGCTACGCACTGCCCCTTCCAAACTGTGGAACAAAAGCACCAGACCATTTTAGTCCAATTTTCTCCTTGAGTAGACAGGCGATTGTGGCATTGAGACCTGGTACCTGCTGTTCAAAATCAGCAAGGAACAATAAGTGGGACAGGTAATGAGGGCTGCCAAGCAGGAACTGAGCTTGTCCCTTGTCCTCCCGCAGTCCCCAAACCTCCACCACCACCCTGCACCCTCCTCCCTCCCAGAGACCGGATTGGAAGGAGCCTCTTCCGGCACAGAGAGTCCCAGCTTCCCTAGCAGGTTAGATCCTCCACGTGGCCCTGGACAAACCACCTAGCTTTCTCCAGCCTCAGTTTCCTCATCTGTACAAGGAACGCTAGTACTTCCCTCAAAGGATTAGAGCAAAAGTAAAGATACTTTTGAGGGGGGCGATACTGGGGATTGAACTCAAGGCCTTTGCACTCAGCTACATCCCCTGCCCTTCACTGTATATTTTGAGATAGGATCTTGCTTAGCTGCCCAGGCTGGACTTAAACTTGTGCTCCTGTTGCCTCAGACTCGGACTCTTGAGATTACGGATGCGCGCCACCACCCGCAGTTTAGAAATACTTTGAAAAGCCACGGAGGAGGCCAGTCACTGGAGACAGTTGCTGTTCTCACTCAGGATCAGCTCAGAGTCCCACCACATCTGGCAGGCTGCTTGGGCCAGTATCACCCTCCCGCTGCTTCTGCTCAGAGACGGTGCAGCAGGTAAATGTTTATCCATCATCTCGGTGTCCATTCAGAGCCCCAGGTAACACACACACGTATTTATGGAGATCTCCCAGGCTCGCTGCTCTGCCGGGATTATCTCTCTCAGCCTCCCACCGCCACCCTAGGAAGACTCTATTATTAACCCCCATTTACAGATGGGCACATTGAGGTGGAGAGCCCTGAAACTAATTGCCACGACGTGGCTTAGTGAGCAGCAGGCAGGCATCAGAGCCCCCATATGCACTGGGCTAACTCCCTTACGGACCACCCCCTGCCAAGGATGAGACACTGGGGACAAAGGGAACACACCAAGTAGCTCTGCTCAACCTTGGCCCACACCTCTGACTGAGCCCCACCAGGTGCCCACAGCCTGAGCAGTTTGGAGTCTGCCCCAGGTTGCAGAGGGTTGTGTGGGTCTGTAAATGGGAAGTGGTTCCCGAAGGAGCTACACCGGCAGATACGGGTTTTGTCTGGCCTAGGGAAGAGGACCAGAGAGAGGAAACCCTCCCAGCCATTGCTACTGTTTCTCTCCCCGCTGGCTTTTTTCTGTCTTTGTATACCCACCCCTGCCCCTTCTACCTGGACCTGCTCTGACTCTCCCCTGTTCTCCATTTGTTTCTCCCTAAGTCTGCCCAACCCTCCCCTGCTGAAACAGCACCCTGTTCCAGGCCAGGGCAAGATGCAGAGTGAGCAGTGCTGAGCTGTTGCAGCATGAAGGAGTCCCAGAGAGGCAGGCAGATCTCTTTCTCAAGCATCCTCCCCCACCCCCATCTCCTACAGAGAGCCCAAGGAGCTGGCCCCTGGCCTGGACCCACACCTGCACCCAGCCTCTGCTTCCTCTTCCCACCCCTGCCCCAAGGAGCATCCCTCCCTCCACTCAGCAAACAGGCCTGGAAGGCCTGTTTGGGGCCACATATGGGTGAGGCCTTAAACTGGGGTCCAGGGTAGAAAGTACATGGCACATCAGCTGGGGAGTAAAGGAGGTGGGCCTAGTGGCCTTTCCCTGCAGAGGCCAGTGGGTGCCTGCAGAGTGGGCCTACAACCTGGAAATCATGCAGAGCTATCAGGGGAGGTCCCTGGAGAATTTCCTGGGCACTCTGACCTGACCCATCTCACCTGCCAGCATGACTTCTCACCATTTGTGACACTGATGCTGAGCAGGGACTCTTGATGATGTGCCTGCCCACTGCCTAGGTTCTACCATGCCCCGAAGCAGCTGGCAGACCCCATGGTGTCAGGGGAACTGATGAGGAAGAGCAGAGGATCTGACCTTCCCAGCGATCTGACCGTGAAGTCCTCCATCCTCTCTCCCACGGCAAATCCTCCTCCCCAAACACCAGCACCAGCTCCCAGTGGGACCCCTCATTTTGCACTCCATGTCCCGGCACTAACTTGGCCCCCTGGGGGCCTCCTCTCCCTGGCCAGCTCCCCACCAGCATAACAAGGCAGGGTCAAGAGATGGAGGATGGAGATGACAAAGTCTGGAGACCCAGCTAGATTGGCCACACCCCTTCCTCAGCTCCCCAGGTATCCCTACCTTAGGGTGTCCAGCTGTTCTTCCTGGAGGACATGTGAGTAAGGGCAGGAGCCCAGACGTTCCACCTCTCTCCTGATGGTGGCAGGAAGACATTCTGCTCCTCGCTCAGAGTACTCCAGCTTTGCTGAAGCTTTGTCTTTTTGCCCAGGTGAGAGCAGGAGAAAGGGTTTCCTTGCCTATTCCTGCCCCTCAGAGGACCCACCTGCTCCTTGCCAGCAGGAAGGCAACTTTATACAAGGTGTTAACCTTTATATGTTTAGTTTAAAGATGAGGAAACTAGGACAAAGAGACATGGTCTTAAGTCACACAGCAGGTAAGCGGTCAGGGCCTAAGACACCTGTCACAAATCAAGTTCTTCAGGCAATGCCAGCCTCTGTGGCTGAGTGGTGAGCTGTCACTGGGCATCTCTGCCCTTGATGGATGTCGTCTCCTTCTCCAGGGCCCAGGAGAGAGATGCCCCCAACTGCGGAGCAAAAGGAGCTGGCCTTACTCAGCTGCCAGGCCAGAGGATACAGAGCTGCTTCCGGCAAGCTCATCCTGCCCGATCAGCCCCCATCCGCCACCCAGGAAAGGTCTAGAACTGCTAGCAAGCTGGAGGCTGAGCTGGAGGGTGACTAAGAAGGAAAGAAGACCAAGGAGGACAAAGAAGCCAGCCACCTTCCCCTGGCCACAGTAGGCTCCAGACCTAAGTCAGGCAAGGGGGAAAGATGTGCTGTCAAATCTATCTTGATACTTTAACTAGGAGTGAATAGGAAAGACGTAAGACCTAACTTTTCATTAGTAAGAAGAAGCAGGCAAACTTCTCCGATAAGACACCGTAAAGGGCTATGAGATGCAAAACACAACACTGAGTCTCATGGATCCGAACCCTGCTTATTCTGGTATCTATCCCCATAAATGCGAGCTAAAATTATTACCATCTGTAGGCCCTCATGGTCCTCTCTGGCCTTGATGGGACAAGGCACTCTCTCAGGAGTAGATGCGTTTTGGGGGACATCCTTCTGTTTAGCTGCCCAGGGTATTTCCCACTGCAGCCCTGCCCCCAATCCAGAGTCTTTGGCCAGGCACATCGCTGCCCTTGGCTGGGCCTGTGTGCAGCCGGGTGAGGTAAATGAGATCATTTTAGAGGCTTGGTCCATCTTAACTCTTCAAAATAATGACAAGGGTCCCTTTAACTTCGTTCTTGAGAAGCACTGGGTCTAGGTGGGCACAGGAAATGGGCTCATGGACCATAGTGAGGAAGAAGGTAAAACAGCCACGGAATTCATGTAATCCAAACTCTGGCTTCCTAGCAGCACTGAGGCGGTGCGGCCATGGGGTGAGAGTCATGGGCAGCGCCTTCACCCAGAACACATGCCTGCCCCTTGGCCACAGCCCTTACCATTCCCCCTTCCTCCCCATCCCCGAGGCCAGCGGCCAGTTATCATCGGGCTTGCACTGTCATTTTAGTAGAAAACTCTTCCTCTGTGTTTACATCACTATCCAAAGCTGGAAACGGATCTAGAAGATGAAAGGACACGCGTTTATAAAAAAGTAGTCGAGGGAGACTCTTCCCTTGGACAGTAAAACGTTTCGTCAGCCAATGCCAGTCCCTTTGCTCTGGTGGCCCGGGGTTCTCTGGCGCTACAAGGACTTCCTGCCCACTAATGTGACAGAGTGGAGGACTGGATGGGTTTCCAGTACACTGATGTTCCCTCTTGGGGCTCTGACTTCTTCTGTAGACCCAGAGCCCCACATGGCTGCCCATGCCTTACCCCAGAGGATGAACTCTTGCAGGGTATGGAAACCAACATGGGGCAGGGCTGGAAAGGGGAGATGGGAGGTGCCAAGTGCTTTGCTGGCTTAGGGACTTTCACTAGAACCCCAGTCTTAGTCTTCCACTGATCTCCACCTGGAGAACTAGCTGACATTGCAATACATTCCACTCTCAGCCTTCTCCTTCCCTCCCTCGGCTGGAGTTGCCATGACAACCAGAGTTCATCCTGGATGCCAAAAAATACTGCGAAAACAGAACAACAACGATGAAAGCTCACCCTAGGCTAAGAGGGAGGGGGCCAAAAGCCAGGCATCAGGACCATGGCAAGGAAGGCACGTAGTATTCCATGTTCTTTGCTTTCCCCTGCAGTGCCTTGCAAAGGAAGAGCAACACTGGGAATTTGGGGATCTGCACTGGGCCAGAGGCAGGAAGTAAGTGGGATGCCGATGTCCTGACCAGACTGTACTTTCCTCCCTGAGGCTGCCAGGTTTCCCTGCACACTCCATCAGCCCACAGCTGCCCTCGAAGTTCCCTGTGTAGCCGTCCAGTCTGTGTCTTTTCAGGGGCATCAGGCAGGACCTGGGAGTTGGGGTGTACAGGAGCCCAGCAAACCAGCTTTAATCCTGGGACAAAGGTTCATTAAGGGTCCAAGCTTCCTAGTTCAGCCTGGCCCAGGTTATGTGATCTCAGACAGGCACTCCCCTCTCTGGTGCTTTGAATCCTCCCATTGTACTTCCCACTCCTGGCTCCCCTACCATTAAAAGCTGCCTATGACCTGCCTCTGCCTGTGCACCACTCAATCACTAAGGCCCCCGCTGCCTGTGTGGGACAGAAGTTACTGTGCCCTGTGGGGCCAACATCCTTCCCTAAAACCCAAGCGGGGCTCCAGTTGCTGACTGACTGAAGAGGAGACCCATGTGCTGGGGTGGAGGCCTCCCCACCTCCTCAGGAAACTCTGCATGAGAATAACCAGGTGGGGCACGTAACAGGGATGCTGGTCCCTCAGGTGGAGGTAGCTGAACAGAAATGGCTTCCAGGAAAGGTGACAACAGAGCCAACCAGGGAACAAAGAGCCAGAGCAGCAGCAGCTTGCCAGCATTGACAGTCGGGGTGCAGGAGCCTAGAGGGCAGGAGCAGCCTGGGGCACATGGGGCCATGAAAAGGGATGTGTGTGCACACACCTGTGCACAGGTGTGCCTATGTGTATATTTACATGTATGCATGTACACGTACCCATGTATTCTGTGTGCTTGCATGTGTGCATATCTGTGTGTTCTGTGTGCATGCATATTGTGTACATGTGTGCACGTGTGCATGTATGAGTGTGTGCGCATACATGTGTGCGTGTGATTAGGGGAGGCAGAGAAGTAAGCAGACATTCTACCCAGGAGAGGGGACGTCAGCCTCCAGCTGCCTCTCCACTTCCAGAAGCTAATCACCCCCAGAAGGAATTTAGAGAAGTCCCCTCTAGGAAAACCAACAAGTCCAAGAGGAAAGAACTTGAGTTAGTGGGAGCTGAGGTTGTCACCTGGCCCCCTGTGAGACAAGCTCTGTCTGGCCGTGCACAGACTCCCTGTCAGATGACTGTGGCCTGTGCCTTAAGTATCGACTTTGCCAAGAGTCCCAGACACAGAGAAAGGCCTCCAGCATGAAAGAACGGGACAGGAGAGGGAAGGGTGGGGGTGTCCGACAGGAAGGAGTTAGAAGAAACAGATAAGTGGTGGGAAAAAACCAAAAGTATAGCTTAAACTCATAGGAAATTAGTCAAGGATATTGGATACACAGAGGAAAACGGAACAGAATGCTGTTTTTAAAAGAAGCAGGTAGAATAAACAAAAGTTCTTGAGCAGTAAAAAGAAAAATGATTATAGTTTAAAATTTTAATTAAAAGTCTGAAAGATTAAGTTGAAAACATCTCTTGAGGTAAAAAAAAAAAAAACAGAACATGATGACTTAGGAAGGAAGAGAGAAAAAATATGCAATGGTAGTTTCAAATCATAAAGTCCAACATCTACCTAACAGGAGTTCCAGAAAGTGAGAGCAGAGAGAATAGAGGGAACAAATTTTTCAAAGAGATGGTAGGAAATTTTCTAGAATTCAAGAACATAGTCTCTACTTTGAAAGCACCATGAATCATAGAACGAATCATGGAGAATCCAGGCCAAGTCACACTATCATGAAATGCAGAAAATCAGAGACAGAAAAAATTAGGAACAGAGGGAGAGCTGATCATGTACAAAGGACACAACTCAGAACAGCATCCAAATTTTGAACAGCAACACTGGAAACCTGAAGATGACTGAACAATATTTTCAAAATCTTTGAGAGAGACTTGTTTGTAACCTGGAATTTCATACCTAACCAAACTATCACATGTGTGTGTTTCTCAGACAGTTCCTGGGGAATGTGCTGCACCAACACAGGGAAGCTGGCCAAGAAACAGAAAGCCCTTGGATTCAGGGCACAGTGGAGCCAGCCAATAGAGAGGAGAAGGACACCTCAGGGAGATGGGGACGGGGGGTTGTAGAATGACTGGCAGGGAGGGGACTGTGAGGACAGTTCTTCCAAGTGGGAACAAGAGGCAATAAGGGGATTATCTCCAAAAGAGAAAAGAAAATCTTGAACTGATAGATTATCTGTGGGTGTTGGCTGAATTGAAATCATTTGGGGGCTTTGTTGGAAAGTTTGGGAAGAATTTGTGGTAGGTACATAGAAAACTAAGAAAGCAACAAACAGGAAAAACAAACTCTATGGATTTCGCTTCCAAAACATCTCAAGGGTTTCTCCTTGTCTCATCCCAAAATCCAGAAGACTGCTGGCCCCCACTCAGGAAGAGGAGACTGGGTTCTTTGCAGAGACTTGAAAACATACATCCAGAGCAATACAATCTAACATTTGGGTGCCCCGACAAAAAGACAGCTTGTCTGAAGCCAGTCAGTATTTCAGCCCTGCTCAGGTCCAGAGGCTTCCAACCAGCATCTCTCACACATGACAGGCAAGCCAGGACCCAACATCAAAGACTGAGGTACAGATAACTTCAGAAAGTAACAAAAAATAGACAAGACTGGGAGCAGGAAAAACATCAGCAATAATAACACAAACTGTTAACATTCTTAATTTAAATATATATAAATGTATATAAATGTAAACATTATATATATGTGTCTATATTATATATATACACATATGTATATGATCAACACAAGGAAACAAGGAAGGTTTGAAGATGAGACAGAACGGAAATGAGTTCATGGAGATTAAATCAGATGAACAAAAATCTAAGAGTGATAATCAATTAGAAATCAAGAGAAAAGTGGAAGATAAAGTATAAAGGATCCATGAGAACAAAGAAATTTAGAGTACTGGGCACAGTGGTACATTCCTATAGTCCCAGCTACTCTGGAGACTGAGACAGGAGAATCACAAGTTTGAGGCCAGACTGGGCAACTTAGCAAAACCTTGTGTCAAAAAAGAAATTTGTTTTTAAATAAATTTTTAGGTAAAAAATTACCAGCAAAATTTAGGACTCCATTCTAGGAAGTCCAACATCTGGCTGAGGAGAATTCCAGAAAGTGAGAACAGATAAAATGAAGGAGAAATTATCAAAGAAATTACACACAAAAGTTTGCCAGAATGGAAGGACATGGTTTCTAGATGAAAAGGTTCACTCAAGTGCACAGTACGAGTGGATAAAAAGAGACAAGGAGCTAGCTGTGGGGCGAAAGTTAATAATCCCATCATTCTAGAAGGCTGAGACAGGAGGATCCTCCAACATCAAAGACTGAGGTGCAAACAAAGTGCATCACAGGTTCAAGCCCAATTTGGGCAATGTAGCGACTTAACTAGATCCAGTCTCAAAATAAAAAGCCCTTGAGATATAGTTCAGTGAGAAGGCCCTGAGTTAAATATCAGTGGTGCACCAAAAAAAAAAAAAAAATTATAGGGTGTAAAGCAGAGAGTTTTGGAACTCCCAAAGTGACAACCCAGCTCTCAGGGACTGGAATTGGAGGTCGCTCTCTGGCAGCTCTGGGCTTGAGAAGACGATGGGCAATACTTTTTAAACTCTGAGGGGGAGGATTTCCACCCTAGACACCAGTGCTCTGGGAAGCTATCAGTCAAGTGTGAGGCCTTTTCAGATATTAAAGGACAGCAATTTGCTTCCCATTTCCCTTTCTCAGGAAGTTCCTGAAGAATGTATGCTCCTGGGTCAAGGGAAAAAACCAAAGAGGAGAAGGAGCAGGTGCAGGATGTGAGAAATTGAGCATAGAAGAGCCATGAAGATATATCTCAGGGTGCAGGTAAATGTCCCCAGAGGGCACTGAGTGCCAGCCCACCAATCCACAAGTCTAGATAAAAACAAGAGGAAAAAATAAAAAGGTTGAGTTTAATTGAATGGAGACTGTCTGAATAGGTGAGTACCAGAAACATTGAGCACTTAGAAAAAAAGTATTAATAGATACAAGATATCAGGCAAATAAAAAGGTGGTAATTAAGTAGAAAAAGAAGAATTGTATAAGTAAGAATGCAGTCAGAAGGTACAATAGAGGAGCTGGGGGTGTAGCTCAGTGATGGAGTGTTTGCTTAGCGTGTCTAGACCCCGGTTCAATTCCCACCACCTTAAAAAAAAAATAGAAGGAAATAACGTACAGTTAAGCTTAAGAGTTGCTTTTGTTCAACAACAAAAAGAATTGGAAAGTTGAGGAATAGAGGGAGTGAGAAGGAAATGGCAGATGGAAGTTTTATGTATCATGGCGGGATGGTGTGGGGGAGGGTAGCACGTACATAACTACTGAGGAAAATAGAGCTAAGCACTAAGGGAAACAACCAGCAAAATTATGACTGGAGCCAAGACGGGAGACTGGACCTGAAGAAAGCAGACGAGAGATTGCTGCTTTTCATTTTGAGCCTTCTAATACGATTTGCTTTTCGTTACATTCTGCTATTATTTTGAATCCCTCTCCATCTTGTGACCCTCCTGCCTCAGTCTCCTAGCGTGCTGAGATTACAGGTGTATACCCCGACATCTGGCTAAAGTCCATGTTTTTAATTCAATGCTTCCGTTTCCATAATCAGGCTCAGGACACAGTAGGTTCTCAGACAAGTAGTTCCAAAGTGAATGGAGGGAGAGATGCCTGGGGCGGAGGGATTGTGAAGAAGAGAGAGCAGGTGTGGGCTGTACCTGGATCTGTATCTGGGGAGGGGGAGCCTTGAGGACAGAGTAAGGTAACTTCCTGTGTTGGGTAACTCTCTCGGGGTCCCCAGATTCTCCACGTGAGCCCACAGAGAAATCCCCAAAGGGTTGGAGAAGGAAAAGCAGGAAGTCAGTCCCATTGGCAGATGCGGGCTCCCTGGCCATTTGTACATAGCTCCTCATTTAAGGGACCCCACAGCACCCCCAGCTCTTCTCCTCGCAACTCACAGCTCTTCAGTCATTTGTTACTTATTTCAGAACAGGACTCTGCCTTCTGCACAGCAGAATTACCTGTGGGGCTTTACCCAAAGAGTCCCATCCGCATCCCTTTCCCACAGGCTGCTTCGCAGGTACCTCATGGCACACTAGCTTTCGGGGTCCTACAGGTGCCAGGCAGAGGCTGCCTTCATTTAAAAGATTTTATTATGGACTTTTAAATTAAATTTTATTTTTAAAAACATGACATAAAATACTGTTTATCTTGATGACGGTAATAACCCCATTCGCTTTCCACAGTTTCAGTTATCCACGCTCAACCACTAGACCATGGTCCAAAAATATTAAATGGAAAATTCCAGAAATAAGCAAGTCATACGTTTTATATTGCATGCTGTTCTGGGTGATGTGATGAGATCGTGCCCCCCAGCCCCAGCTCGGCCTCCCGCCCCCCACATAATATGCATCATCTCTTGTTTCAGTACGTCCACCCTGCATACACTACCAGGGCCTGCGATTATCCAATCAGCTGTCACGGTAATGCAAAGCCGAGTCCACGAAGCCCCTATGGAGCAGCCCACCATGAGGCTCATGCCATCCGTCTCTGCCTGTCTTATCATGGAAGTGTTATATCATTGCACATCATCCCAAGGCAGAGAGCACAGTACACTAAGATATCTTGAGAGACAGAGAGAAAGAGAAGATATTTTGAGAGAGAGAAAGAGAGGAGAGACTACATTTTTGTAACTTTTATTATAGTATATTTTTGTAATTGTTCTGTTTTTATTACAAGTTGTTAATCTCACACTGTGCCTAATTTACAAATTAAGCTTTATTATAGGTATGTATGTGTAGGAAAAGCATAGTATACGTAGAGCTTTGGGCACACACTGGGATCTTGGGACAATCCCCATGGGTAAGAGGGGACGGCTGTCCTGTGAATTTGGGGTCTTCCTTGTGTCTTGCACCCTAGATGCTCCAGGCCCCTGCAGGACAGGCCCTGGAGCATCACGGTCCCTGCTTGGCACCCTGCCTGGACCAGAGTCTGGGACTCAGCCCCTACCCCAATGCCTCCTGGGATGCAGAGCAGGTTCCCACAGAGCTCCATCCACCGTGCGGCCGGAGGGAAGGCGGGAGGAGGTCAGGGCAGCGCTGGGCTTCTGGGGCCTTTCAGGGACCAAGCAGCAGCAGCCTGACTTTGGTGGCTCTGTCTGCTTCTTGGGGACAGTCTCAGGAGGGGCAGAATGACTCTGTCACCCCTGCCCTGCACTGGGAACCATGTACAAAGGGAAAAAGACATCTGTGCAACCTTCTTTTTCTGGAAAAGCCATCCAAACAGTCCCTTGACACATACCCCTTCAATTTTCTGAGAGAGTAAATTAAATGCCTGCTCATTGCTTGAATAGCTCACACTCATCATGGTTCACACTGGTTTGAGGGGAAGTTTGCAACTCAGCTGAGCTGAATTTTTGTGATAGGTAATTATCGCTTACCACTTGCCAGATGCTGTGCTGGAGGCTTTGGGAGGGTTATCTCAGTGGCTTTTCATGGCACCACATGAGGCAGATACCACTGTGACCCTCATTTTTCAGATGAGGAAAATATTGCTCAGAGAGGTTGGATAACTTGCCGAAGGTCACACAGCTGGCAGCGGGCAGAACTGGAATTGGCACCCTCTCACCCTTGTACACTGCCCGTCATTCTGACCCCAGGAGCAGATACACGTGGAGTCCGGATCAGAACCAGAAAGCCGGGATCCTAGGATGGGTTAAGCCGTGAGCCCGAGTATATCCTTCCATTCTGTCTTAGGGCCTCAGTTTCCTCATATGAGCAGCGGGGACTGGGCAGTGCTGCTGGGCGGCCTTGTCCCTGACACTCAGGGGCCTGTGACTGGAGCCGTATGGGCTGGCATTTCCCACAGTCCCAAGCTGTTTGTTCTGAAAATGGAGAAGCCACCGAAGAGAGTACCCTGCAGGTCAGCAGGCCTGGGCCAGGTTCTGAAGGGCAGCACAGTGGGGCTACTCCAGGCCAGCGTCTCAGAAGCCACCTTGGTCACCTTCAGGAGTCCAAGGCTCCTCAAGCCCCCAGCGTCCCCTCCGCTTGTCCCAAGGCCCTGGCTCAGCAGACAGAGAAGAAAGGACCCAGCTTTGGGGAAGGACGAGGAGCGGGTCTTGCGGGTCTTACAGGTGGGGTCAGAGCACACAGACTGGTCCTGGGCGCCTGGGATGCAGGGCTGGGAGAGGGCGAAGCCCCAAGAATCCTCAGCAATCAGGAGAGAGGAGCCCCCAGGAAGTGCTGCACAAGGGACTGCTCTGAGGCAGGAGGAGAAAGAAGGGCGGAAGAGGCTGCCTGAGGGTCCCAGTCTGGGAAGAGGAATGGCCCACCAGCCTGCGAGGGACTCAGAAGAGCTGGGATTTGAGCATAGTCCCCAGGAAGAAGCTTCAGCTTCCTGGGAGAAGGAGTAGGTGGGAGAAGGAGCAGGGTGGCTGTGTTTCCAGAGCAAGGAGGGGTAGGGATGGGGGTGTCTCATAAACTAAGCTGGGAAACTGTAGCCAGGGCTCCGCCAGGCCTGAGGCCAGGATCTCCTCCTAGGGTACCTGCTCCCTTTGTGGGCAGTTCTGAGGTCACTAGGATCCTGCCCGTCATGGTGAGTGGAGAAGGACCCTGAGGGCTCCTAGCGTCCCACTGAGATGCCACTGTACCCACCACCCCAATGTGAACACATGGCGGCCACCATGTTTCACGTACCACTCCCAACTGGCCTAGAAATCAGGATACTAGGCCTCTATCGCCAACTCTTTCATTGCCTTGCTGGGAAACCCTTTGGTCACCAAACAAGGAGATTATAGTCAGTCATCCCAAAGAGTCTTGGTGTACACAAGAAGCTATGATTCTGTGGGGCTCCTTGGTGACTTTGCCAGAGATCAGGCAGTTCTCCCTTGAAAGAGGGAGGGGCTTATCTGAACTACCCCTGCCTGGTGGTCTAAATCTGGGGGATCCCACGATCCCACATGATCTTCACAGTGGGACATCACTCCTTGGTCACACTCGGTTCAGGAGCGCGTGATTCTCACGCAGCATTTCAGGGCTCCAGTCACCAGGTGACCTGAGAGTTTCAGGCGAGAAATCAGTGGCTGTGTAGAAATGGACAGCCTTCCCGGACAAGGCCTCAGGCCCAAAGCCCTTGACCTGCGATCTCCTGATGAAATAAGGGCCCCACACCCTGCCCTGCCTTCCTGTTCCTACTTCCTGTCTCCTTCCTTCCAGAGTGTCTTGATCCCCAATTACTCAGAGCTGCAGGAGGCCTGCCAGGGAAGAAATTAGAGCTACACATCAGCTATTCTATATTTACCACCTGAAGGCTGAAGAGGATCTATCTTCTGCACAATTAAATGAAAAGAGTTTTAATATCGGCAGGCAAAGGACTCTAGCAACAATGGAGAATTAGGTTACAGCCAGCAATTGGATTAGTGCCGAGCTGCCAGTGAAATGAGGACTCGGACAGGGGAGGGTTATTCTTCTTCTGATGACAGGCCCTTCCTTGGGGGTTGGGGAGGGTCCCGAGAATGGCCCAAACCCAGTCTCTGAACACCAAAGGATGTGAATGGCAGCTTTCCCAGAATCCTCTGGGGAAGAGGGAGACCTTGCCCAGGTGTGAGGGAGGAGCCAACACAGGTCCCATGGGTGCTGCCCTGGAGCCCCCAGTTTGCCAGCACCACATCTCCAACTAAGAATTAACCCTCAACAATGTCCCTTCATTCGCCCCTAGTTCAAACCTCATCAGCTTTCACCAGGGCTGCTGCTTCTGCCCCTTCTCTCTCGCCTTCCGGTCCACACTGTAGCCATACACCAGTCAGTCTTCCTGAACCAGCCTCCTTCCCTGAACCATGCAGAGGGAGGCAAAAGCGCTTAAGTTTTCAGGTGACAGTTATTGAGGACTCAGCAAAGACGCCACAGTTGTGGAGGACACCAACAAATGGTCCCTTCCTCGTTTAAGTTTCAATTATGTGCTGAGTTGCTTTCCTTAGATTTATTCCATGTGAAACGCATGAATGCACCCCAGCTTCGCTAGGTGTTTGGGGACAAATTCCGGCACTGCCTAGGGAGAGGTGCCATATGCCTCTTACACTGTTTCTGGCTGCCTTGACATAGCAACCCCAGATCTTTGGCTGGAAACTCCAGCAAGTCCTTCCCGTTAGATATCATGTCTCCCACCAGAGCCCGGGGAGGCATCCAGGCCAGGCCTGCCTCATGAGAACTTGCAAGCCCTGTCCTGTCTGTGCAGACCTCCAGAAGGGAAGACGCAACAGCCAAGAGCATTTCATCTGGCCACTTTCTTCCTTCTCACTGGCAGCCAGTTCTTGCTTGCTCTTGCCTAAGTGGCCCTGAGGAGAGTCCATGTCTGCTGGCACTATCCCAAGAGAAAACAGGAATCAGCTGGTAATGACCACAGAACACCAGTCACCTTCCCTGACTTCCAAATCTCACGGCCCTGAGAGTGAACTAGGGATCCCAGATTGTTAGCCCCACTACTGAAGGCAAAATTGAGGATCAGGAAATAAAATAACCACCAAAGAACTGGGCATGGAGTGCGCTTGTCCTGAGACTCCCTAATACCAAAATAAATGAGTGAAAAGCTTTCTGTTAATTCACCTCATGCCCAGTCCTGCACTGCATGGAATTAGATGTCAAGGACAGTGCAGGGTCTGAGATTTTACCCTGTTTACAAGATGATCTGTTGTTGTTTCATGAATGCTAGTAAAAGATATAAGACTTCTGGGTCAGAGACAAAAGAGTTTATTACTAAAAGAAAAAGCAGTAGACAGAGTTTCACACAGGGTTACTTTGGCTTGCCCATGCCGCTGAGTCCTACAAAGGCAATGGAAAGTGCCAACAATGGCCACTCAATAGGTTGTGTTATAGAAGAGAAACATTAAGCTTGGGAGAATCGCTATTTTTATACCCAATGGAAAGAAGCCTGCTGTTTACCTGGTAGGAGGTGTTAGCTCATCCCTCAAGGTTGCCTGTAGTCCCCAGGCCCAGGTGAGAGGGAACAGGTCCCAGCATTCTTGGCATGTTCAGCATGAATGTTCAGTGATGCTCAGAGTCCAGTACAAACAGTTGATCTTGACAAGGAGAAAAGAAGGACATTCTGGAGGTCTTCAGACAGCCATGCTTACAGGTCTGCTTTGTAGGTGCACAACGGGATGCCCTTGGAATAGCACATGAGTAGAGTAGCCCCATCATGAATAAGGGGTAGTTCCTTCCACCCCACAGTAAAAACAGTTATCCAAAAAGAATTATAGACCTATGTCTGGGTGAGACCACGCTACAACACTAGAGAAACATCGAAATACTTCTAAAAGACAAGAATGATAGCACACAGTCACCCTTCAGTAACCGCTGGGAGCGGCTTCCAGGACCTCCCTCGGATACCGCAATCCTCAGACACTCTGGTTTCTTGTATAAAATGGAATGGTATCTGCATAAAACCTATGCACACCTTGTGTACCTCACACCACCCTTAGACTTCTTACATTACCTCATACAAGGTAGATCGTTCCACTATATTGTTTATTGTAATGACAAGAAAAATAAGTCTGTACGTGTTCAATTCTGACACAGCGCTTTTCTGAGTATTCATGACCCACATTTGGCAGATCTGAGGAGGTGGAGCCGGAGATCAGGAGATAGAGAGGGCCCAGTGGACTCACTTGCAGAGTGAATCGCTTAGAATGAGAGAGGTTAGGATGCAGTGAGAACGGGCCCCCAAATCTCAGCAGTCTACAACCACAGGATTTTTGTCCTCTGTCGTGCCACATGACTGCCCTGGGTTAGCTGGGGTTCTGCTCCAGGCCTCAGTGGGTGGTTCAGGCAACATCGGGACCTCTGTGGGTACCTGGACTGAAGGAGGAAAACACACAGTGCAGCACCTACCGACTCCTCACGCTGCTCAAAAGCGACCCTGCCGCTCCTCCCAGTCCTTGGGCTGAGGCCACTCGTGTGGCCATAACTGGCTTCCCGGGGCACAGAAGGGCTGTCCTACACTGTGCAGAAAGAAAGAGAGCAGCCAATGTGACCCAGCCCCCAAGACACCCAGCTGGTTGTTTCCATACTCTATAAAGTAGAACAGGAAAGCAAAGATGAGAACCAGAACAGGAAACAGAAGATGAGGCATCGTGGTTGTGGTTTTTAAAAAAATAGAAGAAAAACTGGAGCTCTCATCAACAGACTGCTGTTCAAAGAGGCCTTGGCTTCCAACAGAAATGCTTGAGCTGTGGTTTGGAAGTTGCGTCAAAGCATCCAAGATATCTGTGTGCCGGTGCTCACAGTGGTCCTACCTGGCTTTCATGGTTATCTCCAGAACCACCACTCTTGTAGGCTTGGCTGCCTCACGCTGAACTGTTCTTGGACCCCAGCAGAGAGGCAGTTAAAGCTTTCCGGAAGGAAGGATTGCAGAAAGCATCGTAAAGTCACTCTAAGACTTGAGAGGCGAGGCTCTGGGAAATGGTCCATGTGGCTGCTACCCTGCTCCCTAACTCTCCCTAGAGATCTTCTCCCCAAGATTTGTTACACTTCATTTTGTTACTCATCTTCTTACAAGCGGGGTAATCTTTGCCAAGTCACACAGTCTCTTTGTGCCTCGATTTTCTCATCTGTACAATGGGGGAGTTAATAGTACCTGTCTCAGAGGCTTCTGTGAGGGTTAAGATGATGCATGAGACATGCTGAGAACATACAGTCTGCTCCAGTGTCTGTAAGAGAAAAGGCTGTGTATTTTTAGAACTATTCCGTGGACCCATCCCCCAAGATCGAGAAGTTTTAGCAAACTACTACAACCCAGATTTTTGTAAACCGCACTGCCCAGGCACTTGCTAGATGTTCGGGAAATCTTTCCCTTGGGCCTCTCTGGGTGGGAAGATGGTACATCTGCGCCTTAGGGGTCTGTACGGAAGATGGTGGCGCTCCATCCGCAGTCGGTCTTTCTATCTTGGCAATGCTGTGTCGGGCTTTCTGTTTTGTTTTTGTTTTTTTCTTCAATCCTGGAGGTGGAACCCAGGGCCTTTGCACTTGAGCTAAATCCCCAGCCCTTTCCTTATTTTTTTATTTTGAGACAAGATGTTGCTAAGTCATGAAATTGCCCACGCTGGGCTCAAATGTGCTCTCCTCCCCCTCAGCCTCCCAATCCTGCATCCTTTGAAGGAAATACAACTCATTGATTTTCTTCAAAAACTATCCATCTAGTTAAGGTGGAGACTATCAACCTCTCTTCTGACCTTGCGTCTCACAGCTACGAGAAGGTGCATTTTGTCCCGAATCTGTGGGAAATCATGAACCAGGCCTCTGCCCCTAGCGCCTGTCTCTTTCTGGGCAGAGTACACTGACAACAGCGTCTCTGTGCCACAGTAAATGCTCTCTCTGCCAAGATGGCAGGTGGGGCCGCGGTCACAGAGCTGCACTCCTGCACGGAGGGCTCCAGCTGCCTCCGCTGGTGCCTCAGACCGGTGCTTGGTGCTTGGTGCTTCCCAGCCGAGCTCCACCTCCTCAGAGTTTGGGAGGCTTGCAAACTGTGGGAACAAGGCCTCACAGGCTTATTTGTCCTGAGGCCTCCCTCCTCGGCTTCCAACCTGAGTCTTCTCTTTTTTCTCACACGGTTTTCCTTCTTGTCCGTTTGCATCCCAATCAGCTCTCCTTATATAAGGACGCCAGTCATATTGGAATAGAGCCCTCCCTGGAGGCCTCATTTTCCCTTAAAGGTCCCCTGTTGGGCCGGGGAGGCAGCTAGGGGATGAAGCACTTGATTAGGCTGCATGAAGCCCTGGGTTCAACTTCCAGCACCACAAAAAAAAAAAAAAAAGAATAAAATGTCCCATGCTCAAATGACCCCATTCTGAGACACTGAACTTCAGCATATGAATTTGGGAGAGACTTTATCAAGCCCATGACACTTCCCATCATCAAGTTGCAACCCTTGTAGCAGGAGCAGGGAGCAAGTTTGGATTCATTGCATGTGGGTCTGTAATAACAGGTGCCCACTCTGCTATCCTGCCCCTACCAGGCCTTTCCATCACCTCCAAAAGCTTCAATTCCCTCTCAGTTCAGCAGGAACCCCCTCCCTGCCTGGCCAGTCCTCTGCCACCTCATCCCCTCCCTGACCTGCACCAGCTCCTGTGCAGACTTGACATCCTGACTGGGGCTGCAGAAGGGCAGACAGGGGCCCACGCCCAGAGGCCAGAGGCAGGAGGAGGCCAGCTAACCAGGGTCTGGCGGTAGAGCTGGGAAGGGCCTGGAAGCAGTGTTCGGGATTCTGGGGCAGGAAGAGGCCTGGGAGGCCTCTCGTTGGATCCATGTGTCCTGCTCCTACCCGGAGGAGCCCCGGCCCCACCCTCCTCAGCAGGAGAGGCCAGCTCACAGATGTTCAGCTACTCCCAAGGGCTCCTCCGCCTCCAAATCCCGCAGGGGGCCAAAGGGCAGCCCTGTGATTTCCCGGTAGAAAAGAGCTATGGCTAACCACAAAGCTGGGGGTTACGAAGTTTCCCCTGTGCCTCTTCCCACTTCTGCTTCGAATTCCTTTCCTCCGTGTCTCTTTGTTTTTTATTGTCCTGATCGTCTGCCCTTCTGGCCATGGGTCTCACAGCTGCGAGAGGCTCCAGAACTGGTACTGAGGGGTCTGCAGTCACTTCGGGCCTGATCAAGTCTTTTTTGATCTGGTATTTTTTGTTTGTTTTCCTCAGTGTACCTAGAAGAGTCCCTGGTACATAGTACCACAGGGATTCAATTAAAAAATTTGGAATAAATGAAAGAGCAAGCTTTATCTCAGGCTCCCAGTAGCTGTGTGGGGTAGAGGAGTGTGGGTGGTAGGCAGTGTCCCCTCTGTGAACACAGCCAGCGGGAGTCCTGGGGAGTACTCTAAGGTCTCCAGAGGCTGGGGGCCAGAGGTAAGGAGAGAAACTAAGGCAGAGCTCAGAACGGCAGTGAGTACCCTGTCCTTGGAGCTGAGCGAGATTAGCTAGCCATGGGGAACACACCTGATGGTGACCAAGGCTCAGCCTCTGTCCCCTGAATCTGGGCAGGGCTCTTGCTGCTACCATCCTGATGCCTCACCTGTGTTCCGGCACAGAGAGGTGCCACCCCACCATCACCGCCACCCCGCCCCAACACCTGGGCCTGGAGACAGGTTCTCTTGAGCCTTGCTAGAGTCTTTCCCAAGAGGGCAGGTGATGCTGCTCCCCAGCCTTGCTGGGGTAGACTATCCTTCCCCAGAGGAAGAGCGGGGCACAAGGGACAGCACAGCCCCGGCGGAGTGTGCAAGGCTGCAGTGAGAACAGGCTTCGTTCCGACTCCCACGCCTCCAGCCAGCCCCACAGGCCCCTGCCCTGCCTGCAGTGCCCCAGGGATGCCGGAGGAGCCACAGAGGCTTAGCAGGGTCAGGGGCCACGGCATCCTCGGGGGGAACCCAGGCTTGATTCAGGGGCTCAGAAGGAGGGCCTCAGGCTGAGAGACAAGAGTCACGGCCTCACCGCCATCCAAACTCTGATCGGCTGTGTAACTTCAGGCATGTTCCTTTCCCTAAACTCTACTCAACCAAGGCTGGGTCTGGGCTCACTGAGATGGGAGCAGGAGGGAAGGAAGAGGAAGCAGACAGGGCCCCAGCCCTTCAGGAGTTCTCCTTAAGGGAAGGAGGCAAGCGTGATATAGAAGAAAGGCAAGTATATGAAACCTGTAAAATGGGCTTATTAATCTCTGTCCTGCATCTTTAAGAAGAACAAAATGTGAAAACCAACACGTGTTGTCATGCTTCAGGAAGGAGGATGTCCTTTGGATCATCCTGACCTTGGACCTGCCCGTTGGCCCACGAGGCCATGAGGAGTCAGGCCGGGAGCAGTCAAAGGGACCAATAGCTGTTCTTGCCCTCTGACGCTCTCTCCCCACCTGTGGGCACCCACACATCACTGTGCCTCTCCCTGGCCCCTCAGGCTGTGAGCTTCTGTGGGGGGTGGGGCGCCGTGTCTCTTTTTCACATCTCTAGCACAGGGCCTGGCACCCCAAGGACTCCGAGCATGTGTGTACCTCGCTGTGGAGGAGCCAGGCCCTGAGTCATAGTGGGAGCCCGCCGGGGGGAGACCAGAGTGAAGCAGGTGTGTCAAAGACAGATGTCACAAGGCGATTTTGGTGTCAAAGAATTTGATATGGAAGCTTTAGGGAAGCCGTGGGAGAAATTAAAATTCTGGGACATTTTGCAGCCATTTTTATTTTATTTCAATTCATTTCTATAAGCATTTTTTAAAATTTTATCTTGAAAAAATGCCATTTCTTCCAAATCATAATGACTTAATGAGTATTTTCAATGTGCAAGACATGGTGCCAATTAAGCCTCACTGCAACCCAATATATTGTTACTTTTGGTTCACAAACTTAATTTGTTCCACAATTTTGGAAAAGATGGCCGTGTTTGGGTTTGTACAAGAAAGATGATGACGGTCATGTTTGTCACCCAATGTAGAATTTGCAACCAAAAACAAAATTTGCCAAATGCTTTTTTTTTTTTTTGCCAACCAAATTGTTCAAGGTACCACTGTACCTTAGATCTCACAAGGCATGAGAGGATACACACCTTGCCCCATGTCTGTTGTTACTATGTCTGCAAACATTTTTCTGATGCCTATTCTGTGCTGGGCACTAATGGACATACCAAACAAAAACAACAATAAAACCTACCTATATGGAGCTTCCATACCAATGGAGAAAGACAAAGACAAAAAATATATATATAATAGTAGGTGGTATTATAATAATAATAAGCTATATTTTAATAGTAGGCGCCACGGAGATCCATATGAAGTGAGAGCATGGCCTCAGGGCCTAACGGAGTCTGCAGCTGGGGTTGAAGGGCACCTCAGGGTACGGAAGGAGTGAGCAACATGGGCATCAGAGGAAACGAGCAAGGCCCTGGGCGGGATCCCCAAGGACACTAGCATGGCTGGAGCCAAATGAAGAGAAAAAAGAAGAGAGTTGATCCAGAGAGGCAGAACACACAGGCCTTCCTGCTCCTCTGTTTGAGTGAAAGGAAGAGCTTCTGTAGTGGCTTTTCTTGGGTGAGAGTCAGAGAGCTAATCGGCCGCCATATTTTTCTGTGACACTAACCCTGGCTTGAACCCAAGTCCAGTTAACTCCAGATTTTTGGTTCTGATTCTGGAAGCCCAAGCCAGGAAGGGAGGGCTGTTAGCCGTGAAGGCTGAGCCCTGCGCTAGGAGCTTGGGCCAGGCCTGGGAGGGAGGGAGCTGGAATCCAGGCCCACTGGGCTCTGAACAACTCCATGGAGGAGTGTGAATTTGTGGTCACTCAGGCCTGCAGCACTGGGAATGTGGGATGGGTGGCCCTCAGCCACACCCTGTAAACTAGGTGGGAGGAAGGAAAAGGGAGAAGTGGGGCTGTGGCCAGACATGACTCCCCTAGGTATGGTCCCCCGCTCACACCCCCAGCAGGCCTCCAGGTCACAGGAGGAATAAGCTGTTTCCAACAGTACCCACAGCATCCCTCAGGCCCTCAGGATGCAGGAAAGAGGAGATAGAAGTGATGGAGGAGCTGTGGTGGGGAGGGTCAGGCCCTTCGCTGGTCATGGCCTTGTGGGCTATCAGGGCTCAGAGGCAGAGCTGCAGACAGATGGAGGAGGGACTCACCCAGACCAGGTGTGACCCAAGTTAGCATGTGTGTATAAGCTGCATGATTTTAAGCACACAGTCTCCTCATCTGGGAATAGATAGAAAATGCTGACTTCATGAGCCTTAAAAAGCAATGAATTAAAGTGCTTACTACTGAGCCCGGCACTCCGTGGGTGCCCATTACACATGGTGATTTTCCCTAAGGCCCCTTCCCTAAGGCCACTGTCACCCTGTGTGCCCAGATCTGGACTTGGCTGCCCCTTGGTGGGTCAGGACGACAGAAGGACTTCTAGGGTCAGCTTGATGGAGATCTCTGGGATGGCCTGAGGCTGACATGAGAACCAAAATAGGACAGCAGAAGGCTGGCAGCATACACACTCCTATGTGTGTGAAGTGAAACACACATTTCATGAAGCAATACTTACTCTCATGTTCTATTTTCTATTCTAATTCATTAAAAATATTAAGTTTTAATAAATTTTAATATGTTTGTCATAACCCAACACAAAGAAGATTAACGAGCTGATATGAAGGGCCCGCCCTGGTCCGGAATCCCGCTCATCTGAGTGTGAGTGTGGGCGGGGATGGGGGAGCAGGTCCACAGCATGGCCACTGCCTTCTCCAAAAGGCTACCAACAAGGCTGGCAAGCAGAACCAGGAAGCAGATTTCCAGCAAAGGTGCTCCGACTCTACATCTCCCTAAGGAGCTACTTCAGACTCTCAAAAAGGGGCTTTCTGTCCAGCATAGCCACCATGGGGGCTGTGAGGGTAAGCAGCTGTAGGGAACATATTCTGGGAGAGGCAATACATGAGTCTGGCTTGCAAAGGAACAAGGAACTTGGGGACCCAAGAGGAAGCACATGGTCTAGTGATTAGCATAGAACCTGCTTTACTAGACTCCCACATCACAGCACTGCCTCCCAGCTCTGTAGCCACATGCAAATCATGCAGCCTCTCTGTGCTGCCCTTTCCTCATTTATAAACGGATGATGCTAAGTCCTCAAAAGGTTCTTTACAGAGCACTTGCAAGGGCATGCGTGTGTGTGTGTTTGTGTGTGTGTGTGTGTGTGTGTGTGTGTGTGTGCGTGCACGCATGTGTATGTTGTAGAACACTGCCTGGCACTCTGATCATTTTTATTGCTCATTCAGATGCAGCAGCTTACTGGCTGCAGGCCAGAAGTGTTGTGGCCAACAAATGCCACATGGCACCTTGGGGTCAAGTTTTCTCTCCACGGTCTCCATGCTAGTGAGCCAGGGTCTTCTGGGGACTGGTGGGGTGGGAACAGGATGGCCCACAGCCAGGCTCCAGCCTGGAGCCCTTCAGTGGACCCTACTCATTGCTCATTAGCAGTGCCCTGGATGGCTCAGGAGGAGGGAGATCAGTTATTATTATCACAGATTTGTCCTTGTAGGGCCACCAGTAGCTGGGAATGTCCTCAACTGGGAACCTAGTCCCCAGGTTGGGTACAGTGCTACATGGTCTCTCCCAAGTCCCCCATCTGAACATGGAAGTGCTTGAGTCCATAACGTCAGGAGGGGCTGTACTTGGCGACAGGGTTCCATAGATTTGGTGTTCAGTTTGCTGTGTCTTCCCCAGGGAGATGTGTGGAGTCCTACAGGCTTGTTCCTCGACCGCGGGACAGGCTGGAGTGAGGGAGGGACTATGTATGGACTCAGGGGCTTCTTTCTGATGCGCTTTACACCAAATGCCAAATACCAAAAAGCAGAGACTCAAAGCTTCTGCAGGACCCACTCCCACTTAGCCGCACAGCATCCAGAAAGCCTTTCGTGGCCGGTCTTACTGGCCCGGTATTGGATGGCTCTGCCGCTTAGAAACTGCGTCACCGAACTCTGCGAGATGTCCCCTCACAGGTGCCAGAGGGACATGGTGCCTCGCAGGGCTGTGGGGCGGGCAAGTCAGCCAGCACCGCTCTTGGCTCGTGGCCAGTGCTTCCCGAGCAGGAGAAGGCTTTGCCCCTCTCTCTGCAGCCTCTTGGCCCACACCCCTTCCCCGTCCTCCCCAGAAACCTCAGCACAGCCTCCTCCCAAGGCCTCTTCCTGGCGCTTGGCTCTGTAAACAGGTCTTGTGGCAGCAGCAGCAGCCTTAATTCTAGTTCTGGGCTCGGTAATTTCACATGATTACAGGCCCTGTCAGTACAGCAAGCACTCCAGCTGCTAGGAAGCCAGAAGGCCTCAGCAGGCCAGGCCCGGCACATGCACACACATGTGCCTACACACTCGGGATCACACGCTTTGGCATGTGCGTGCGCTCTCACACACACACACATGCACCAGGACCCAGGGACAGAGACAGGAAGCTTTAGGACAAGGGTTCTCACCAACTCTGCTCTCCTGCCAGAATCTTCCTCCTCTGCCTCATCACTGGTGCTCAAGACAGGCGCTAGGCAAAGAAATACTTTGTCTTTTCTGTCTTGAGAACTCCAAAGCAGTGTGTGTGTGTGTGTGTGTGCGCGCACGTGTGTGTGTGTGTGTGAAGTAGGTAATCGGCCAATGTTTATTAGACATTACTCTGTTTGGATCTCATGTGAGCTTGGTCACCAGAGTCCTGTGTGCTGGAAGCAGGTGCCCAGTGTGGTGCTGCTGAGGTGGTGGAACTTCACTGAGGTGGGGCCTAGTGATTACTGGGTCATGATTGCCCTTGGGGAGAATTAATGCTGGTCTCTCAGATTGGGTTAGTTCTCTCGAGAATGGGTTGGTATAAAGTAAGTTTCCTTCCTCCAGCTCCTGCTCTTGTTTCCTGACTCACCCTAGGCTCTGTCCCTCTCACAGGCGCTCCCAACCATGATGCCATCTGCCATGGTGTGATGTAGTCAAGGGGGCCCTCATTAGAATGGAGGAGGTGCCAATGCCATGCTCTCTGATCCCTAGAAGTGTGAGCTAAATAAACCTCTTTTCTTTACAAATTACTCAGCCTTAGAATTTTCGCTACAGCAGCACAACGCAGGCTAAGACAGATGTCAACCACAGATCGTCACCACGATCCTGTTCAAAGCCTGTGAGCACAGCAGTAACTAAACCAGAGGGAAGACCAACCATAAACGTGAAAATACATCAATAACAGACAGTCGGTCCTCATTTACAGGTCTCATATTTGTGAATTCACCTGCTCTCTAAGACCAAAGTCGATACTCAGCATTTTCTAGTCATTTTCAAATATTTACAGAGGCTCAAAAAATTTAAGGGGCATAACACACACATCCTGGGCTGAGGTCAAACATGGGGACCCTTTGCCTTCTTGTTCCAGTTTCTAAACTGTAAATAAGTGGTCTATTGAGTACCACGTTTTCACATTTTTGTGCTTTTTTTGGTCATGTCACTATTTCAGATAGCCACCAAGTGCAGACTGAAGTGCTTGTGTCCCTGAGTGCCAAAAACCTGTGATGTACCTTACAGAGAACACAGATAACCAGAGGCTCACAGGAACCTCACCCCAAATTTCCACTAAGAGCAATGGCTTCATATTTGCTAATTCAGTGTTTATTGTGTCTATAGAACAAACCTATCACAAATAAGAATTGACTATAATTGCTACTAAGTGCCATGAAGAAAATCAATCAAGGAAATATGATAGTGACAGTGAGTGACGTTACCGGGCAGTGAGGACACACCTCTCTTGGAAGGTGACATTGGCTCTTGAGTCTGGGCGAAACAGAAGGTGGCAACCATTGGGAGGTGCTGGGGACTAGTGTTCCAGGTGGTTCTGGACTGAAATCAGCAAGAGCTCAGAGAATCAGGAGACAGCAAGAAGAACGTGGCCAGAATGCAGACCGAGGAAGAAGGTAAGAGATGAGATTGGAGAGATGGGCTGGCCCAGGCTCCTTGTAGGCTACAGAAAGGAACCTGGATGGTTTGTTTTCCTGGTGAAATTGGGCAGCAGGGAAGGACAAGATCTGGTTTGTTCCTGCTTCAAGGGCCGTATCCTGTGAGGGCCAAGAGGGCTGCAGTGTGAGTTCTTTTGAGGGAGCCACGAGAAGTGGCACCCTTGGGTGGCAGTTACAGAACTGCAAACCTGGTGGGAGGAGCTGGCTGAGGGCTCTGGGGACACCTGTGGAGCAAAGGAAGGGACAGACTGGGCTGGGGGTTTGAGTGAAGCTGTGTCTTTGGGTCACTCTGTGGGAGATTACCAGTGAGGTTGCTGCAAGTTCTACACAGCTAGCTCCCTGGAACAGGATTGCTCTGAATCCTGCTAACCACCACTTCCTCTCCTACGTGTCATCTCCTGTGCCCCAGCAATGCACAGCCAACCTGGAGCAATGTCCTCGTGCACGGATGTTCCATTGCTGAAATACCCAGTCCCTCACAGAGGACATGGCCCTTCCCTTAGCTCACTGCTCCCTGACCTTTCTTTGCTCCAACTCACACCTGTTCGAAGAGGACCTCACTGCCACTCTGACTTCCAGCTGCCCTCTGACATTTGACACCCACATTCCTGACAGACGGAGTCACTTGCATCTTTGTCCTCCACATCCACACCTGCAATGACAGGGCTGGGTCTGTGGGTCTCCACCCTGAGTGGAAGTATGAGGGACACCAGAAGACCCAGGCGGCCAGAATCAGGAGTCCAGGTCCATGCTCCTGCAGAGCGCGGGAGAGGGCTGGCCAGGCTGTGCACGGTTAGGGTTAGGACTGAGTGACAAGCAGCTGAGGACTTAGGTTGCAGGCAATGACAGGGCTGGGTCTTGTCAAGGGCAAGGAGCCTTGCCTTGTCAAGAGGTGTGTGAGGCGTCTGCGGCCAGGGCCTCGCACACTGTGAGCCTCTGGGCTGAGAGGCTGAGCAGGCCCTCTGTGCAGAACAATGGCAGGGACCCTTCGGGTCTCCCAGAGAGTCCCAGGCTGTTCATCTCTTGTCACAGGACTCTACAGGCACTGGATATCCCAGGGGCAGCCGTCTGTACAGAGAGAACCAGAGCTCTTCCGTGCCAGCACCACACCCAGAAGAGCCCGGGCCACACTGGTGCCATGGCGATGCCACAGCAGCCAGCCTTTCCCAGCCCGTAACCATGGGAATGTGCGCAGGGCTGCGGGCTGCTTATGCAATGCTTCTCAGGGAGGGAGACTCACTGGCCCCAACCTGCTCTGGGGATGCACGCAAGGAAGCCAGAGGCCTAGCAGGGCCTGTGAACTTGGGTGATGGCAATCCACGTATTACCCCCATGAAGGGGTATGGGAGGTGGTTTACCAGGGGGTTACAACACCCCTGAAAGAAGGAGATGGCAGGAAACAGAAAGTGTGGGGGTGGGGTGTGTAGAGGAACTCCAGGAGAGAATTCTAACAGATGGGGGTGGCTGGCCATGTGCATGCAAGTGGAAGACTCCGGCCACCTCTGGCTGCCCCAGGACCCAGATGTTTGATATCACAGAGACAAGACAGCCCCCTGACAGGCGACTCCATCACCCGCAGCTGGAAGCTGAGGCCTCCTAAAGGGAAAGATGCAGGACAAGAAATCATGAGAGCCAGCCAGAAGAGCAATGTCCGTGAGAGGAGGCTGCCCCCATGAGTGAGCCAGACGGTCAGGGTCCAAAGCCTAGATCTGCCTGAAGACAGCCCTGTTCCTATGGGTTCCAGGTCCTGAGCCTCTGCTGGCCACGAAAGTTGGAGGATGACACTATCACAGGATTGCTGGACTAGGTGCATACATGAGGTTCAAGAAGCAGGAAGCTAGGGCCTTGTCTGTCCATGGTCCCTGACATCTGCCCTGGGTCCTCCCCACCCTGGCCCTGCGCTCCTCACTCCACGTCACCCCCACCCCTGCCCAAGCACTACTCTTTGCCATCCCTAGGCCCCTTCAGGCTTCCCCAAAGTGCAGGAGACTCTGGGTCCATGTCCTCCTTTCTCCTCAGCCCCAGCCCTCACCCTGGGTAACTGTAGTGCCCAAACCAATGCTCCATCATCATCATCACTGACCAGCCTTGCAATTGCACCCTTCTCTCTCAAGACCCCCGTGATGCCCTGGAGCCACCTTACCCACCCCCAACAGGAGCCCAGGCCTGCAGTGGAGCTCCCTGCTTGCCCCTCACTTTCTTCTCCTCCCAGCTCCCTCTCAGCACCTCCTGCTCCGTGTCCACTCCAGGACCCTCTGCCTTAGATTTCATGACCACCATACAAGTGCTACTTTGCAGAAATGAAATCCCTGCAACCCATCTTTGGGGCGAGTACATCCAGGATAAGCCAGCTGCCCCTTCTCTATAGGTTCCCCTTCCCCATCCCCTGGGAAGCCACATTACTCTCTATTCACGTTCTGGTGGAGGTAAGCCCTCAGCGCTGCCTGGTGACTGCCCTGTATATCTTCCTTCGACTTTTTTGTGGGGGAGGGAGGTGCTGGGGATTGAACCCAGGGCCTTGCACTTGCTAGGCAAGTGCCCTACCACTGAGCTAAATCCCCGATCCCCTGCCCCGTATATCTTGGCTAGCGGCCACCTACTGCCACTAGCATTTCCAGTCCTCTTTGTGCTCCTCAGAATCCCACCACCCTCCCCTCCTTAACCTGGGGAGCCAGGAGCCTTGTCTCAGAAGTGAATATGGAAGCCAATGGCTGGTCTCCCTCCACTGCCTAACGTGAGGCCCCATCCCACCTGCATAGGCCACCAGCCTCTGTGCAGAGGCCCTCTGCCCCAGCCCAGGTCCTGGGCGACCTCTCCTTACTGCCCACACCCCCATGCTCAGTGGCCGCCACCTGCAGCTGTGCAGCACTTATCCAGCTGTCCTCTCAAAACCAGCCAAGGCCACTCACCACCTGGACCTCCATTACCTCCCAGACAAGCCTCAGGCAAGGGCTGTCCCATGCCCTATCCCCACTTTCCTGTGGCCTAGTCACTTGTCAACACCTTCCCATCTGGCTCCCACATTTGTCCTCTGCCACATCCATTCTTGCTGCCAGCCACAGCACCAAACCCATTGGACATCTCTGGAGCCTCTTCTTAAAAGACTGCTCAGCCACGTTCAGGCATTTGCCAGCTTCTCTTTGTCACACTCTGCGTTTGGCCTTCAAGAGCCCATAGTCATCTGGTTTCCTCCCACCTCTGTGGCTGCTCCTTCTCAGCCTCCATGGGTCCTCCTGCTCCTCAACTGAATTTGGGAATGTTTGAATCCCTCCAGGCTCAGGTTGAGCTTTTTCATGTTTTGTACCTCACCTGGGTAATCTCACCTGTGTCCCTGGTATTGAGCACCATCAATATTCCAACAACTCAAAAGTCCACTTCCAACACAAGCCTCTTAGCTCCAGCTCCTTGGCATTCCCTTGGATGTCTCCCCTACATCCCTCTGGACAGCTTAGCTGCATTCCCACTGAATGTTCCCCTGCATCCCACTGGACATTTCACTTGTGTCCAACTGGACGTCTCTTCTGTATCCTGCTGGGTATCTCCCCTGAATCCTAGTGGATGTCTCCCCTGCACCCAGTCTTTGTTATATCACCTGCATCCCTCTGAGTATATCATCTGCATCCTGCTAGATACATCACTTACATCCCATTGGATGTATCACCTGCATCCCGCTGGATGTAACATCTACATCCCACTGGACACCTCAACCGCGTCCTGCTGGGTACCTCTTGTGCATCCCAAAGTGAAAGTACCCAAAGCAACTGGTGCTCTGTCCCCTAAAACTTGCTCCTTTCCCACCTTTACTCCAGAGAGCTTCCTAGAAACCATTAATTCGCCACCTCTGTGCCATCTTTTAAATCTCTCCTTTTCTTTTCAGCCACCATCACCCTAGTCCTAGCCCATTTTTGCCCTCTCTGCTTCCAGTTGATGTTTCTACATATAACTAGTCTTCACATACCATCCAGGGGGAATATTTGAAAACTATAAGTTCATGATATCACACACTTCCAACTCTTAGAATCAAACCTCTTTAGTACAGCTTTCCTGCCTCTATATGACCCAGATGCAGTCTGGCCCCAACATAGTCTCCGATCATTCTCCCCTTTTCTGATAGATCCAGCCACTATTGTCTGTTTTCTGTTCCCCTAGATGCCAGGCTCCTCCCTCCACCTCCACCTGGGCTTCATCTGGCTAAGTCATACTCACGGTTCTAACCTCAGGTTAGACATCCCTTCCTCCAGGAAGATTTTTATCTTCTCTTTTAGCACTCCCAGACTGCGTTTGGTCTCTCAGATATTTGTTCTCTCAGTACTCAACTTATCTTCTGTGCACCTAAGGCCATCGTGATACACTTGTTTGAGTGGCACGTCCACTCCCTTAACCATCCTAACTGCCTTCTGCTCGGGGCGGATGTATTAAGCATCTGTCATGTCTGTGGCTGGCCAGCGTATTCTAAATGTTCTCCCCACTATGTTTGAGGAGCTTGCCGCACAATTCTGACCTTGCCTGGTGTGGAGGTCAGAACTTGCCATCCTAGTCTTCCCTGCGGGCAATAAGCAGGGTCACCACAAGGCCTTCGGCGGCAGCTCTGTGGGACCCGGGTTGGAAAAGAGCAGCAAGAAGAAGCTGCTGCCAGGTGGATTTGAGATTCTGGCAAGTGTGGCAGCGGAGGAGTTTGGCTTTTCAGGACACCATGTGGTGTTTCTGGCATCCTGTCCACACTACTACTGGTGCGCACAGCTGAGTCTGCGACAGAAAGCGAGAGGAGGGCCTTGGCCACAGTGACTCCCTGGAGCGGGATGTGCTGAGCTGCTGGGGCCTGAGCTCGGGCCTCCTGGAGAGAGGCGAGCCACCCAGTGTCCTTGAATACGTTGTGTTTGTGCAGAGCAGGAGCACTGCCACAGAGAGCCTTACCCGGGGCTGTCTGGACTAGTCAGCATTCTCCAGAAAAAAGAATTACGTAAATGATATAGATATATAAATTATATATCCTAATTTTTATACTTATTCATTTATTTTATTTTGTTTTTGTTTGGTGCTGGGGATGGAACCCAGGGCCTCATGCATGCTAGAAAGGTATTCTACCGCCGAGCGACATTCCCCACCCCAAAAAGAGGTTTGTGATATGGTACTGGCTCCTGCAGCTAGAGGCTAGGAAGCCAACTGCTGTCTGCAAGCTGCAGCAGCCAAAGGCCTGAGTAGTATAGTCAAAGGCCTGAGAACCAGGAATGCCAAAGCCCAGGGCTGCAGCTCAAGGGCTGGTAGAGGAAGCCAGAATCCCGCCTTCTTCTCCCTTTCTGTTTCGTTCAGGCCCTTGACAAATGGGATGGTGCCTACCCTCATTAGGGAAGGTTTGCTGCTTTACTCCTCTATCCATTCACATGCTAATCTCTTCCAGAAACACCTGCACAGTCACATCCTGAGCTAATGACATATATCTGTGGCCCAGTCAGGCTGACACATAAAATTGACCTTCACACCCTAGTCACAACCCTAAGCACCTAGAGGAGGGCATTCCAGAGCTACAGGATGCAGCTGTGTCTCTAGCAAGACACCTGTCATTTAAGACTCTAGCAAGACACCTGTCATTTAAACAAAATTTAACAAATACCCAGTAAAGGAAGGGATGGCCCAGCAGACCCAGGGCCCTGCCATGAGGGTCCCCAGGAGGACAAACTCTTGATGATTCTCACCGTCTTGCTGTATCCTTCTTTTGGGTGTTGCCCTCTAGCCGAGGGCAGCCACATTCTTGCTTCCTGCCCAGCTGCTGGGGGCGGGGGGCTCCTGGGCAGCTTGTTCCAGTGAGTTCCAAGGCCTACACCCCAGCCCTCGAATCCTCATCCAGGAAGCCCGTCCTGACTGCTCCTCCCGCCACCAACCCTGTCCTCAGCTCCTGCATCCCCGGGAGCTATTCACACTCACACCCAGGATCAGGTTCCACTGTGGAATCTTGCCCATTCCTGAGGGCTCTGGGGACAGAAAGCAGCCCTTCACTTTTATCTCACTCTACATCCCCTGAGTGGAGGAGCCCAGCACTGCCGGAAGGAAGTTGGAATCCCTTAGCACCTGAGGGTTGCTGCTGGGAGGAGGGTGCTGGGGTGGGAGTGGGAAACGCTTCTCCCTACAAGGAGCCAGCATTCTAGAGGAGCCCCTGTGGTCTGAGTCTTGTTTTGTCTGCTCAGCTCTCAGTGGGCTCACGGCTCCAGACTGCTCAAGACTGGGGTCCAGAGGGGCTCGGGGATGTCCTACTCTTCTCCCGCCTCTAGAGCCTACTGCCTGCCCCAAGCTAGCCAGATGCTGTCTTCCACCAGCGCCTCAGCCCGAGGCCCAGTATTCTTCTCCCGTCTCCCGTGTCAGGCCTCACCCAGGGCTCAGGTCAGCCCTGCCGGAGAGCTGGGCCGCAGTTCGCCTGCCACCTGGTGGCTGACATGAGCTTTCTTCTTCTCTACCTGTCCCACCGCGTGCCATCTAGCGCTCTTTCTAATCCATTCCTCCTGCTATCACTAGGGAAGCTGAGGCCCTCAGAGAGGAAGAGTTTGCCAGACAGGGCACCTGCCAGAAACATGCATCCATGGACAGAGCATTCTCCCCTAGGAAGAGACTAGAGAAATGGTGGGAATTTGAAGCTCCCGTGTGAAATTGGAAGGAGCAAGAAGGAGACGTATCCATGGGTAGAATCTTTAAAGAAGAGATGGACATTTCACAAAGCAAGTGCTTCTGCCACTACTGGTACTGCCAACACTAACTAGCCAGCAACTAATACTGACTAATACTAACCAGTACTAACAAGCCAATATTATTAGCTAACTAATATTGGCCATTAATTGCTAACCACTAACTAGCCCACTACCATTAGCACCTCTAAATGCTAACACTAATTGCTAATTAGCAGTAATCATTAATTAATTGCTAACATTAACTAACACTAACCACCAACTGACACCACTATGTTAACAATTCTGCCAGCACGACTAACAGTTAAAACTCAGGAGGAAAAGATGCTTTTAATGATAATGACGATGCAGGACATTGTCACGTTGGCAGTTTGCACAAGAACACACAGGGGCAACTCTTCTGGAGGGGGCTGCCTAGATATTAACAGACATCATGTGCATTGCATTGGCTCCAAATGCCCAGGTGTGGGGAATTTATTCTGAAATTCTGGTTTATTCTAAATGTTGGGGGGTTTGAAGGGTACCTGAAGAATTATATGCAGGGAGCTTTATTATCACAGCTGGCTACTTAATCATAAAGATCAGCTTTCACCAACGGAGGGTTTGTTAAATAATCGCTGGCTAAGGAAACAATATCATATAGACTTTACACACTCCATAGAGGAAAATTTTCTGCAAGTGTTCTGCAGAGTGTCCATTTAACTTTTTAAAAATATCAGCTTCATTGAAGTATTTCACATACCATAAATTGAACCCTACTTCAGTGTACAAATTCTGTTGGTTTTTGAATACTCAGTTTGCAGCCATCACTACTATCTAATTTTAGAACATTTTATCACTTCCGAAAGAAATTTTATACCTGTTAGCTGTTACTATCCACTTCCTACTCCCCACCCTGGTCTCCTCATCTACTTTCTATCTTATGGATTTGTCTACTCTGGACATTTCATGTTAATGAAATGGAATCATTTCAAACAATCATGATGCGGCTTTTCATGATTGTTTCTTTCGCTTAGCACAGTATCTTCCTTTTCATCATGGGATCAGCCATTCTATTGTGTGCATACACCACATTGTCTTCATCCATCCTCAGTTGATAGTTATTTGGGTTATTTCCACCGCTTGACTGTTAGGAATAATAGTGCCATGAACATTTGTATACATGTGTTTGTGTACATATATGCTTCCAACTCTCTTGCACATGTCCCGAGGAGTGCATTTGCCGGGTAAATCAATGTTTGGCTTTTTGAGGATCTGCCAAACCTTCCATCAATGCAGCTGGCTGTTTTAGCTTTCTGCCAACAATGCAGGGGGTTTCCCGTTTCTTCACAATCTCACCAGCACTTGTCATTTTGCCATTTGTTCCATTTCCATCATAGGTGTGAAGCAGTATTTCACTGTGGTTTTTGTCTGTATTTTCCTAAGAACAAATGGTATTGAATATTCTTTTACATGATTTTTGGCCATTTGTGTGTCATGCATTCTTTGTAAGCATAAAAACAAGATACATACTTAGAAATATGACTTCAAGATGTTTCAAAAATATAGAGATGATCCCCTTTAGGAAACAAACAGAAATATCAATGATGAATGTTGCAAGGTAGTAAGATTATGGTTGATTTTTGTTTTCTTTGAAAAGTTTTCCTATAGCTCCCAAATGCCTGCAAGGAGTGTAAATTATTTTTATGACCAAGACTAAAAGAAGGAAACACAATGAGTTCTCAAGCACACATTTTGACTTGGACATTCGTCTGACCAGGGAAGAGTCAGGCAGCTGGGCACCACGAGTAATATTGACTTTGAGTTTCCGTCTTCCTTCATGGGAACTCTCCTGAGTGTGAAGGAAGGTGTCAGCCTCTACCACACGCATCCCTGTGCAGCTGCACCCTGGCCCTACTGTTCCAGCACATAAGAAACAAAATCTGATCCAGGTAGGCCACGGAAGACTAGCAGATCCTTCATGCAGAAAAAGATCACCAGGACAAGACAGCTCAAATGCGGCCCAGGACAGGGCAAACTGCACCTGGCTATCAGTCAAGTGGACAGAGGCTAGGGGTGGGATTTAGACTTTCCAGGTAGCGGGGGAAAGGAAGAATGTCAAGGAAGGTTGGTGTTTTAAAGGACGGCTTCCGGGAGGCAGGAAGAATGGAGCTGGGTCCTGTAGGATGCATCTGCTGTGGGTCGACCAAGGAAAGGACAGATTTCTTTCTGATCTGCATCGTGTCCATGGCTGCTGGGTCTCTGCTCTGCAGTTCCTTTACCCCATCAGTCAACAAACAGGTCTCTGAAGAAAGCACCTGGCTCTCTGTCCCCTCCCTCTTCTCAAGGAGGAGAGTGGCAGAGGGAAGAGTGGTGCGAATGTGTTGCACCAGGTCAGGGACAGCAGGCAGCAGGCTGAGACACAGGAGGCACACAGGGGAAGGATGTAAGAGAAAGGATTCCTAGAGTCCAGGAATCTGTACCCCAGAGGAAGACCGGGAAAGATGCTCAAGCAATTCCTAGACCATACAAAAGGCTAGCAGGCACAGGAGATGTTCACACTTGTCCAGCATCAGGGAAATACAAACAAGAACAGCAGTACACTGCCACTGTACGCATGCCGCTGGCCTGCAAACATTAACAAGCTGGAAAATCCCAAGTGCTGGGGACTATGGGCGCTGGGGGGCCCAAGAGCTGCTGGTGGGAGCGCTGATTTGCAGCTGCAATCTGGCAGTACTTGTATTTATCACATCGTGAGAAGCATGACTGATGCTTCAGGATAAGTCCTGGAGGGAGGCTCACTCCACCAGCCCCTAAGGGACACACAGATGGATGACCACCTAGAGTGAGGGAGACAGGTGGCCCCTGGGCAATGGCAACATGTGACACCATGTGACACCATATGCAGTCAAAACAGTGGACCAGATGTCTACATGGCAACACGGGGGAGTCTCTTAAAAGCACAGTGCTAAGGGGGAGATGTTAGGGGCAGGATGAGGGATATAACTGATAGCAATATGCAAACTAAAATCAGAGGTATGGAACACTCCATTTTTGCAAGAAACATAGAAACACGAAGACTTGCATTAAGCCCATCGGCTTTTGTACCTGTGGGAGGAGAGGAATGGGAGTGGAGGTAAGGACCAAAGAGTATATATTCAGGTGTGTCTCCTTTGGAAGGGCATTTACTCACTCAAACACGTGTCAGTCATGTACAAGTTTATTGGCTCCGCCAGGCTTTGGGCTGTGGCCCGGACCCGAGGAAGACACAAAGAACCAAGGGGGTCAGGGAATGGCAAGCAAAGTGGCAGAGAGAGCCAGCTGTACAGCCCGGCTGGCAGCACCGCCTCTGCCCAGAGGTGGGCAGCAGTAAGGCACAAGGGCTCCCAGGGTAGCATCTCCTCCAGACGGTGGTGGGCCCCGCACAGCTGCTCCAGCTGTGTGACGTGACCAGCCTAGCAGACAGATGTCGGCGCCTTGGCCCCCGCATGAGAAGGCACGGTACACTTAGCACAGGTCCTCCGGGCTGGCAGAAGTTCAGGGTCATGGCCGTGCCACTTGCGTGAGATCTCAGTCCTCACCTCCAAAGACGGGGAGAGGATGTTAGGAAGGTCCCACTGCCATTCACTCTTCAAACCCAGGAGACTGAGGGGCAGGCAGGGGCCGTGTGGGAAAACAGCAAGACCAGAAATGCCATAGTTGTCACAGGCACTGACTGCTGAGCATTCCTCTCACAGGACACTATTTCCTCCTTCCTCTGAGTATTTTTGGCCGCCGTCTTTAGTTCATCTTCCCACCTTTTAGCACTCCTTTGCCTGAGCCCAGTTAATATCATTATGGTTGCTTTCTGGAGCCCCTGGCTGAACGCCTACTCTGTTCCCCCAATGATTCTGACTACCTCTGGGTTGGGTTCTGTGAGCGGAAGTGTAGCCCCAGGGAAGCTGCCTAGAAGACATGAATGAAGACAGGCAGGCCCCAGACTCTGTCTGAGGGACTACGGTCAAGAGAACAGAAAGCAAAGCTGTCTGAGGGAGCGGGAGGGGAAGACCGTGTCTTCGCATCTCCACGGGGCTGTCAGGGACACAGATTCTGTTCACAGAAAGGTGACCTTCCCACAGCTGCCCCAGAATAGAAAGCACTAGTGGAAGGAGGAAGCTCCCTGTCACCAGAGATGTGTAACCATCTGGTCTCCAACACAGATCACTCATAACTTTCTATAGAAACTCCTTCCGCAGACCCGTGAGCCCCATCCAAGCCTGCTCTTCCCTCTTCCCAGGCTCGTGACCTGCTACGCCGACACTGCAGCTCTGTGCTGCATCCCAGCCCCAAGAGAAGCCTTCACAGGACTTGGAGAGGCTGGTCTGGGAGTGCAGAGCAGTCAGGAACAGCGGTGGCAGGTGAGGCAGCGAGCAACACTCCCCAGCCCAGGGTTAGGGCAAGTGGAAGCAGGTCTCCACGAAAGGCAGAACCCCTGGCAGGTCCGTGGCCGCCAGGGGGAGCCCTGACCCTGCCTGTGCGCACCGTGAGGGCCTGGAGTCCGGGCTCTGAGCGGGGTTTCTCAGCGCTGTCCAGAGCAAAATCCCACACGCAGAAAATCACGGGTCCCTTGGGTGGCCTTCCCTTCCCATCCACCTGTGCATCTTCCATGATTCCACACATGCAGCAGTCCCTTCTACTCTGCCCGTTCATTCTACCTCCAGTTCTGCTTGGTCTAGTCTTTTGTGTCTCTTTCTTGTAGGATCTTTCAGTTTCCCGTGCTCTGCTCTGGGTCTCCCTCACTGTCTCTGTATCTGACCCTATTTCCTAGCTCCCTGTAGGTCTGCCTCTGACTGTCTCGGTCCCTCCATCTCTGTTCACTCTCACAGTCCCTCCCCAGTACTTACTCCCTTCCCGACTCTCCCTCGACCCCTGAAAGACCTCCTCACACCTCTTGTCAAGTAGACAGTAGAACTTGGCTCAGCTCAGAGGAGGGATGGCTAAAAGACCACTACAGAAAAGATTCAAGTTCTGCTTGATGCAGGAGCTCAGGAATGATAGCCACTAAGGATCACAAGACTGGAGGATGACAGGAGTCAGTCTGAGATGAGAGAGAGGGCCTTAGGATTGGTGGCAGGGGGAGCGCCATGAGTGAAGGAAGGCAGAGAGAGTCACGTACCTCTTGGTTGAGGAAGCAGTAGAGGATGGCAACAATGAAGCCCTGTGGGACCACAGAAGAAAAGCTCTATCAGAATAGTTTGCCCCAGCCTCAAGACCTACGGTCTTTCTTCTGCCTTCCCATCCACCCCAGTCTGTGGCTTGAGTCTAGTTTTTGTAAAAAGAAAATTTGGACGCATCCATCACTGTGTACCAGGTAGATTGTCTTATGTCATCGTCATAGCAAGCCAGCCGGGGCTGTACCATTAGCCTCCTCTCTCTTTCTCTGTTTCTGTATCTTTTATCAATGAGTGCATTATCTAGTACACAACAGGTTCTTGGTAAAGGATGACTGGCTGGCTGGCTAGATGGCTGGCTGGCTGGATGGATGGATGGATGGATGGATGGACGGATAGATGGGTGGATGGATGGATGAATGGATGGATGGATGGATGGACAGATGGATGGATAGATGGATGGACAGATGGATGAATAAGTGGATGGATAATTGTAAGAGTGGGTAGGGTAGTTGAATGAATAGAAAGATAGCAAGACAGATGGAAGATGGACAAATGGCTGAAGAGATGAATGGATAATAATAATCCTCACCCTATTATGAAGTTAGCTGAGACTTCCTACCCAAGTACCTGGAGGGAAGAGCATCTGCACAGGCCTCACCTGGAAGGACCCCAGTCCCAGCTCCAGAGGGAGCCGAATACCCAGGCCAGCATCATCAGGCAGAAAGTTAAAGACAATGTAGTGGACTCCAAACAGTGGGATAAGGAGAAGTGTTGACTTAGAGAGACGCCTGAAGGGGAGAAAACCCACAAGGGTGTAAGTTGGAGTTGGAAACTCCATGTGCACCATCAGCTTACACTACCCACCACCACCACGCATCTACCCTGAGCACCAGCCCCCCGGAACACTCCCTCTTCCCACATTTCCCAGGCCTTCCTTACTATGGGGCACTGGATTCTGTTCTGGCCTATTCCAGACTATGCAGTTTAGTTCAAAGACCACTTTTTCCTAGAAGCTCTCCCTGACCCACTCTGCCCCTGATCTACAAAGGCTCTCCATCTCCACACCCCTGTTGAAATCACTCCACCACTTATCAACCTGTGTGGCTTGGTCATTGATGTTTTGGATTCCCCACCTTCCCACACTGTCATCTCCTGGAGGGCAAGGACCAGATCTAGCCTCTCTGGGGAAATAGGGAAGAGGATGGGGTTGGGGCCACGAATGCCTGCATGGCGAGACACAAGCACAGAATCATCAAATCCTTGCCAGATCTCTTCCCCTCTTGTCCCCCCACCCCCCCACATACACACAGTACCAGTACTGAGAGTGGGTATGCAGGCTGCCTTGTGCTGGCTCCAGTTTCCTCAGCAAGATGCGGATGATATTGAGAAAAAGACCAAAGTTCACCTAGAAATGAGATGCAAGAAGATGGAGGGCAAGGATCAGGGATCACCCTAGGTGGCCTATGGTGGAGCCCCAGCCACTTTGGGGGAACTAAAAGCCCCAAATCCTTGAGATATGGGCATGCGCCGGTAGATGGATGAATGGATTATTGATCGAGAACAGGGGTGGTGAATCCACTACACACGTGCCACAATGTTTGTACCATGGAAAACTCTGAAAAGTTCATCATTGCTGTCTAGAACTTGTAGCCTGAGACTTGGAGGTCCCACATGGGGACTTTGGAGGGCAGAGAACAGCTCAAGAAACCCTCCTTCTTTACCTCAGGAACAAAGGCGAGAGGGTCAGGCCTTGCCACTTGCCTCCAGACACCTCCCAGAGTCTTCTTAGCATAAATCAATGTCAATCACTTTGAACAATTGCTGTGTTGGCAAAAATTCCCATATTCAGGGGCCATGCTAGGCCTTCCTCTTAGCCTCATTTTCTGAGTGGGAACCAAGGAGGTGCAGGATTTCTCAACTCCCCACCCCAGCTTTTTACCCAACAGTGGGTTATCTGTAGCCAGCACTTCCATCCCATGCAATCTGAATTAGCAGGCCTGAGTGCTGGTGGAGCCTACCAGGATTGACCAACAGGGTCCTGAGGCTGGGTGAGGGCTGCCCAGAGAGTCAGCAGACCGGGTGAGCCTGAGTTTCCTGACTCCCAGCCTGAAATCTTGTTTCCCGCTGTGTGCAGCCCTTCTACAGACCATGGAGGCTGGCTGAATAAAGCAAAGAACAAAGAACACTGGCCTCAAGAGACTGACCCCAACAGAGAGGACGATGGGCCCTTTGATGATCCACCAGTAGGGAGAGCTGTCATCTAGGTCCCAGCACCTGGAGAAAGGACAGGCCAAGGCTGAATCCAGTCCCCGTTTCTGCAGCAGCCAAGGCCTTCCCTCCTGCTCTCTCTCTGCTCCTGGGCTCCTCTCCTCTGTGGCCTTCACACCTTACACCTCATCCCACCTCCCTCTGGCCTTATCTTCTGTCTCAGCCACATAGGCCCCCCTTCCAACAGGGAGCCCCAATCCAAGGTAGGCTCAGCCTCTCTCTCCACCCTGAAGGGTGAACATCTCTAAAATCTCTGATGTTTCCTTGCTGGCCTCACACATCCCTTATTCCAGAGGCCCACTTACAGCTCCCCATTCTCCTCCTCATCCTGGCAGCCCTGACAATCTGGCCCCTTCTACCTGGTGCCTGCCCCTACTGAGCTGTCTGCAGGCAGCCCCCTCCTCCACCTCACCCAAGCTGGAACCGCCTCCTCCTCCTCCTCTCCTTCCAGCCTGAAGAAAAGGCCGTGGTCCCTGGCCATCTGATCCAGCCCCTGCCCACCAGATAAAAAGATGAAGAGGCACTGCTGGGACTCACCCGATGTCCTCAAAGGCCAGCTTGCAGCCCACCCAGGTGCCAGTGCAGAGCATGGGGACTCCTAGACACAGAAAGAATTTGAGGGAAGGAGGATCTGCGTCCATGGCTCTGAGATTGACCCCCTCCTCCCACCACTGCCAGCCACACAGGGGCTGCAAAGGCAGGACCTGCAAGGGTTTCGGGACCACTTTCCAAAACTGTGGGATTATAGCCCTTCCCTCCCCTCTCTGGGCCTCGGGGGCATTGGCAGGGCAGTGAAGACCCTCCCTGTGAGCTCCCTGGGCCTTTCCAGCCCTCTGCTCAGTGAGCATCAGTGCTTACCCCAGCCAGCAAGAACCAGCCACCAGAAGGCTGCCCTGGAGCTGGGGGATGTGGAGGCCAGGAGGCAGCTCAGGTAGACAGCTTCTGCCAGCAGCCAGCTGAAGTTGGTCATGGTGGCAAAATGGGAAGTGGCCACAGAGACCTTGCACAGGCCCTGGGAAGGCAGAGACCTGGATGCTTCATTGCAGCCCCCGATCAGGCCTTCCCTACCCTATCGAGACCCTGAACCTCCAGCCCCCTCCACCTGAGGCTGGGCCATCCAACTCCAGGGGCATGCCCCAGAGGGGATGGGGTAGTATAATGTAGCGGCTGAGAGCACAGATTCGAGATCTAGATAGCCTGAGTTCAAATTTATCACCTATTAGCCATGCAAACCTCCTCAAGCTTTAGCTTTCCACTGGTGAAAAGAAAAGCTCCTACTTAGTCCCTGTCTCAGGGACCTGTCAAGGGGAAACTCTGCACAGGCCCTGCTGCCATTCATCTTCCCTTTCACCCACCCTTTAGGAGCTGTAATGATGGACCATGGGTGCTTGCACAGCTCAGTGCTGCGGACACCCAGGACAAGATGCACTGCGCATGCACATGTTTGCTCTCCAGCCAGCAGTGCGGCCTCTTAGTCCCAAAGGCCCAAAGGTCGGACCCAGCCCCTCACCCTGCCTGCTGCCCCTTATTTACAAAATGGGGCTAAAAGCATGCTTTCATCCCTGAAGACTAAGGAGCATCATGTGTGTAAAGCACTTAGTGTGCAGCCTAAAATATACATGTGCTCAATATGCTCAATTTTTAATGCTTTCATTAATTAATTCAGGTCATCTATGAGTTTGCTCATTCACTGACTTGTTCATTGCGAGCTTGCTTCTGGCTCACTTGCAGACAGTCTCCCAGGTGCTCAGCCTCCACACTGCCCCTTCCCTGCTCTCCCCCACTTCACCCCGCCTTTAAGATGTCCTACTCTGTGCCCACGCTCCAGCTCTCCTGCTTGAGTGTCTCCATTTGACAAGTCTTTCCTCCTGCTTCCGCATCATTGCTGCCAAACTAGCTCTACAGCCACCTTCCCTCTGCAGCCCTTCAGGTCTCCCCCAACCTTCAGGTTCTTCCACCAAGAAGTCCCCAATCTGTGCTCCACCAAGAGGTTCCCTTTCTGGGCACATGAAGGAGCCCAGGGCCCCCTACAGGATGGCATGGGCACACCTCAGCCTGTCATCTGGCCTCCTCTCCTCCCACTGCCCCAAGCCCTCCAGCCATGGCCTTTACAGTGGAGAAGCCACAGTGCTCTGTGTCATCGTGGAAAAGGGTAGCATCCTTCAGGAACACGGCTCCCGCCTTGAGGATGAAGGTGGCGAACAGCTGGGTGTGGATATAGTTCCGAGGACAGTGGAGCCTCCTGGAGGGGTGGGGAGAGATGAGGAACAACTAGCCAGGAGGGAGAGGGGCTTCTGGGTGCCCTCAGGAGAGGCGGGCTGAGCTGAGCAGGAGGTAGGTGGAATTAAATCAAAGTGATTCGAATCAAGCCAAATCAAATGGCATCAAGCCCAACTAAACTGATCTAGATTGAGCTGGACTTGACAGATTAGCCTTGCTGGTCAGCTGAACAGCCATTGCCCTGGGCTCCGGGAAAGAGGCAGGAGCAGAAGAAACCACTTGTCCTTGCCTGCAGGAGCTCTCCATCTGGGGATCTCAGGCTAAAACGGAGCCTGGATCATCAGAAAGAACTCTCCGAGGCAGAGGCCAGCAACAGCCCAGTGTGGGCTCACTGCAGAGCCACTGAAGCAGACGGTGGTCTGAGGATTAGAATAATCAAGAAGGGCTGGGCTGCCATTTTGGGGAGATATAAACATAAGGGTTGGGGAAGGCCTTCCAAGCAAACAGTGTGAACGCTAAGTGAGCAAAGGCGTGGCTGTAGGAGTGAGATTGTGGTGTGTGAAGAGATGATCTACACCTTGGGGGAAAGGGTAGACATGGGCATGAGGCCTAGGAAGCCCTTAACTACCCTGGCAGTCACACTTGGTCTTCTGGGAAGAGGGAGCGAGCCAGTAAAGGTTATTGAAAGGGCGATGAGGAGGGCAAACCTGAGAGCCACCAGGATGGCGATGGCCACGAAGAGGGCTACAGTGGAGATGCTATGGCCCATGGTGTAGATGATCTTCACGGTGGAAAAGTAGGACTGCTGGGGAGAGTAGACAGAAGAAAGTCTCGGCACCGGGGAAAGAGAGGCCCATCAGCTACAGGAACAGCTTGGCAGCCCTCCACCCTCTCCCCGGACATCACTGAGAGCCCCCTGTGTGGGGAAGGGTATCACTCAAGTCCTGCCCTGCTGGCTGAAGATGCCGAGCACTGGCTGCTGCTCATCCCTGGGGAGCGACAGAGCCCAAGAGGAAGCCAGGCGTGCTTAGTGACATCCAGCTTGCTCACCACATGGCAATACAACATCCCCGCATGAAGGGGACATCCGCAGGCAGGCAGGCAGGGGAAAGCTTTTCCTGTGCCAAAGTGTTTGGACCCAATCAGAGTCCTGCCTGGCCTCCGGAGATGAGGGCATAGGCACTGGCCACTGTCCTCACTCTCCTGTGCATTTCCCGCCCCTCTCTGCCATAGTCTTCTCATCAAAAAAATGGCCACATTCATGCTGGACCTTTTAGGGCCGAGAGGAGGAAGAAACAGGGTTGTGAGGGTGCACATGCCTGGCAATGGTCCTGCTGTGTGGGCAGCATAGAAGGTGCTGGGTAGAGTCTGAGGGTCTCTGATCACTATGAGCCCTAGTCACCCCTTTGCCTGAACAATGGCCATGGTCACTGCCCCATAGACTGAGGACCAGGAAGGGGAGAATATTGCCCAGCACTGCCCAGAGCTTTGGTTTTCTCTAGAATCCTTTGGCTCCCTGCCCTAGAGGCCTGGGCACACAAGGGGCTCACCAGGAGGTGAGAGCCAGTACATCTCCCACCTGCCCTCTGCCTCCCCTCTCCCTTCAAGCAGAGTGGCCCACGTGTCACCCTTGAGCAATTAGCAAATGACCTCACTGCACCAGATACTTTAGTGTGCTCTGTTGGATGACTGTCCCCCCCAACCCCGAAATTGGGCTGGAACCCAGGACCTTCACACTGAGCTACGTCCCCAGCCCCTTTAAATTTTTTTGTTTAATTTTGAGAGATTCTTAGTCATTAAATTTCCCAGATTGAGTTTGAATTTGTGGTTCTTCTGTCTCAGCCTCCCAGAGTGCTGGGATTACAGGTGTGTGCCACCACATCTGCCTACTGCTGTGATTCCAACGCGATACCTAGAATGGAAATGGAAGCCCAACCTCACTCCCAGTTGTGTAGTTCATCATCAGTACATTTGTCCGTAGCAAGCCTTTCTCCAAAATGCCCAAAGCCTTTTACCTCCTCAGCCAGCAGCTCCAAGGGTACAGGGCAGGCCACAGGGTAAGAGGGGAAGGGATCTGACCAGCCTGTGATGGTACAATCCCGCTTCACAGCCCCTGGGGGAAAGCGAGAGTCTCTGGTCACCATGTTTCTCCCCTCTCCCAGGAGGGGAGGAAGGAGCCCTGAACCTAGTGGATTTGAACAGGCAGTCCTTGGCAGCAGAGAGCGTGAGCTCCCTCCAGGGACCCAGGCCCAGGTCCAGCTCACCTGGGCACACTCTACTCTGGGGCTTTCCCTCTCCAGCCTCCAAGTTGCTCTCTGTTAACAGAGACAATCACTCCTTGGAGTCTGGAGAAGTGATGAGTTGACCTTCAGCATCATAAGGGCAGCAGGAAGGAAAGCAGACCCTCTGTGCTGCTGGAGCAACCTTCCATCCAGACACCCAGGCCAGGGAGGTAGCCACAGGTGCCCTTCTACACCCCTCCATCCTGCCCCCCAACCAGCCAGGCCCCGCCCTCCCCTGCCCTTGCAGCCAGCCTCCTGCCACCAGCTGCAGAATGGCTGGTTGGCGCCTGCCCCACATTCAGCCTGTTTCTGCTCTGCTCTCCGGTCTTCCCCACATCAGGTCAGTATCTTACTCTCATTCAGGAAAGGGCAGGAGACAGGGCCATGCCAGCAAAGGTGAGGCTGGCATTCAGATTCAGGTCTGCCTGCCTCCAAAGTCAGCAATGTGCCCTCCAGGTTGTGCCACCCCAGGTGAAACTACTTCGCCTCCCAGCACCAGCACAACCAGGACCTCTCACCTGGCTCTGAGCTAAAGTGAGAGAAGAAATCCGGGCAGGGCAGGGTGACCCATTCTCCAGAGCCTGCCGTTGGCCAGCACAGCAGCCCATCCCAGGTCCTAGGGCAGCCTGGATGGAGAGACGGGGAGACGCAGGGGTAGCCCTGCCCAGGAGATGGCTGGTCCAGCGCTCTGAGAGGTGAGGCTGGAGGAGAGAACTGACTCGGGGATCCACCACACCCTCCCAAGGCCCGTACTCAGGGAGGTGTTGGCCATCCCCTCTGCCGCCTGCAGACACGCGCTCTCATCCTCTTGCAGCCGGGCGATGAGGTCACATTCTGGGTGCACATGGCCCTGCGCCTACAGAGGGTGAACAGGATGAGCCAAGCCAGCTAGGTGCTGCCGTTGGGCTCTGCACCCAAGTGGCCTGAAGGCAGAGACAGCCTGATTCATTTCTGTACCCTGATCCTAAGCACAGGCCTGACTCATGGTTCTTACAGGTGTGTCTCATGGTCCTTCAGAAGCATGGGAGGAAGGGAGGGAGGAAAGGGGGATGGAAGAAGGAAGAAAAGAAAGAAGAATGGGAGAGGGAGGAGGAGGAAAGGAAGGAAGGGAAGAAGGAAGGGAGGGAGGGAGGAAGGGACAAGTGGAGGTTTGGACAGATGCTTTCCCATTTCATCTCATGAAATTAAATTCTGAAATACATTAAACAAATTCTTCCAAAAATCTCACCAAGATGCCCATACCAGTCCCTGGAGTGGCCTTTCCTCCTGCCCTGGGTTACTCTCCCATTCTGCACTCCTCTCTCTGGAGGCAATCCTGAATAAATGACCTCTGTGGGCAGAATAATGGCAGAGATTCCACGTGCTAGTCCCTGAATCCTGTGAACATGCGACCTTACATCATCACAAAGTCTAAAGGACCTTGACCTTGCTGATGTAAGTGATGTAAGTGAAGGGATCTTGCAGCAACCCAATGTTATCACAAGGGCCTATAAGAAGGAGGCAGGAAGTCAGAGTCAGAGAATTAGGTTTCATGATGGAAGCAGGGGGAGAAAGGGAAAGAGAGAGTGAGTTGAAGAGACAGTGAAGCCAAGGGAAAGGTGAGGAAGTGGATTCTCTCCTACAGACTCCAGAAGGAACGCAGCCCTGCCATTCCTTGGTGCTACCCCACTGAAAACCATTCCAAATTCTCAGAGGCCTGCAGGAGTAAATGGGTAGGTTAGTAAGTGAGGGAATGTGTGGATGAGTGAGTACATGACTGAGGTGAAGGAGCAAGTGAATGTGATGTACAGACAGACAAATGGACAGATGGATGAATGGATGGATGGATGTGTGGATGGATGAATGTGTGGATGGATGGATGGATGGATGGATGGATGGATGGATGGATGG